>JAPYYX010003582.1:0-10395 GCA_030522605.1 Cremastinae sp. B BG-2022a | reverse complement strand
AAATTTCACAAAGTCCTGACGTCCGATGAAGTCATTTCGAAATCTCGGAATTTTCGTACATTTTTATTTTATATTTAGTATTTTTCGCTCAACATATAAAATTCTAATTTTTTGGTTGAATCTTGATCTTAGATATAAAAAATTTTTTATATTTTCAGAACACACCTAAATGTACTTCAAACTCTCTTTTTGTTTTATTTATTCAAATTTTGTATGAATGAACCCCCAAAAATTCGAGGGTGCTATCTACGAATTGCTTTGAATGAATTGTAAGCAGATAAAAAAACGAGACAAAAAATCCACGTTATAAACTTCACGAGGTCCAATCTTCTGATGAAGCCATCCCAAAAAATTCTGAGCTTGAAATTTTTTATTTTATTTCATTTCTTATTTTTTATTATGTGTTTTAAGTATATTTTTCAGTGTACGCTTCTGTCAGTGTATTTTTTGGTTCCTATTTTTTTAGCATATCAAATTCTAATTTTTTTTTGTGTATCCTGATCTTATGTGTACAGATATATTCGATATTTTGTGTATGACGTATGTAACGATACCGCTTTAACGATAGCAGTTGCTTAAACCTGTCGACTACACTCGTATTCTCCGTAATATACGCTTCGAGTAATCTGCTATAAATAAAGCCGGAAAATTTATGCCGGAATTAACGAAAAAAGGAAGAGAGCACGAGGACGAGGAGGAGGAGAAAAGAGAGAGAGGGAGAGAGAGAATATAAAATTTCCGAAACGGGATGAGAGGCGACGAGACGCGATAAAAAATAAAGTTGTATCCGAGAAATTTCTTCTCTCTTTATTTCTCTCTGATTTGGAAACGAATTCATTTTTCTAGTATATCTCAATATGAAATAAAACGCAAGATTCACTGGCTGTTAATTTCGAATGTTCGAGCATTTCGATTTCTCGATGAAAATAAAAAAAAAAAGATATTTAAATCTCGAATAGAAATTGACAATTTTTTCGTTTTGTGTTTCGGGTCAAACTTTGGAGTGTCAAATGGTGGAAGAATTGAAAAATAAAGTCGAGGGTGTACCGGGCGGTTTATTAATGAAATTGGGCGTTTCAATCAACAGCCGAATGAATGGGAAAAAAATAAAATATCAAAAGGAATTCGAGATTTCTTTTTTTTCGGGTCGGCGCGAGATCAAACAAGCGCGGGAAAAAAAATAGAGAGAAAAAGAGAGAAAGAGTTACATTGATAGCGAGTCGAGGAGCGAGTGTCATCCGTTTTCCCTGACAGCTTCACTAGATCGGGCGCGTGTAGATATAAAAATATCACCGAGAGGAACGAACACACGTAAAAGAATATACAGGAAAGCAATTTCAAGCGATCAGCGGTTTCCATGTCTCTCGAAAAACTG
This sequence comes from Cremastinae sp. B BG-2022a, assembly GCA_030522605.1. Taxonomy (NCBI): domain Eukaryota; kingdom Metazoa; phylum Arthropoda; class Insecta; order Hymenoptera; family Ichneumonidae; species Cremastinae sp. B BG-2022a. Next base: position 9,020 of record JAPYYX010003582.1, on the reverse strand, counting down.
ACCTGTCGACGTTCAACACGAGAGAGACACAACGTGTCCCTGCGCACAGGAAGCCCCTACATTTTTCAATGAATACATTCCAGAATAACCTGGGAATGAAAAAAAATCCATTCGGATACGAAATCGATTCGAAATATTTTTACATGTACATTTGTACTTCGATTTGATTTGTTTTTTAATTAAAATAGTTTCTAAATATTTCGTCGATTTTTTTTTATTTTAGTCAAAATTTTACTTCCACAATTCACAAAATGTTTATGACCCTCGTATGCAGCTCAGAGCTGAATTTATTATTCTGTCGCGATACAGATGATAGAAAAAAGCTTTGAGGATCAGAAATGAGATGATTTTTTTAAATTAAAATAGTTTCTAAATATTGCGTCCATTTTTTTTGAATTTTAGTCAAAATTTCACTTCGACAATTCACAAAATTTTCATGACCCTCGAATGCAGCTCAGAGCTACATTTATTATTCTGTCGTAATACAGACAATAGAAAAAAGCTTGGAGGATCAGAAATGAAATGATTTTTTAAATTAAAATAGTTTCTAAATATTTTATCGATTTTTTTTTTGGGTTTTAGTCAAAATTTTACTTCCACAATTCACAAAATTTTCATGACCCTTGTATGCAGCTCAGAGCTAAATTTATTATTCTGTCGCGATAAAGACAATAGAAAAAAGATTCGAGGATCAGAAATGAAATGGTTTTTTAAAATTAGAATAGTTTCTAAATATTTCGTCGATTTTTTTTTATTTTAGTCAAAATTCACAAAATTTTCATGACCCTCGTATGCAGCTCAGAGCTAAATTTATTATTCTGTCGCGATACAGACAATAGAAAAAAGCTCCGAGAATCAGAAATGAAATGGTTTTTCAAAATTAAAATAGTTTCTAAATATTTCGACGATTTTTTTTTGGATTTTAGAAAAATTTTACTTCGACAATTCACAAAATTTTCATGACCCTCGGCGTATGCAGCTCAGAGCTACACTTATTATTCTGTCGCGATACCGACAATAAAAAAAAGTTTCGAGGATCAGAAATAAAATGGTTTTTTCTAATTAAAATAATTTCTAAATATTTCATCGATTTTTTTTGAATTTTAATCAAAATTGTACTTCGACAATGCACAAAATTTTCATGACCCTCGTATGCAGCTCAGAGCTAAATTTATTATTCTGTCGCGATACAAACAATAGAAAAAAGCTTCGAGGATCAGAAATGAAATGGTTTTTTTTAATTAAAATAGTTTCTAAATATTTCATCGATTTTTTTTTGGATTTTAGAAAAATTTTACTTCGACAATTCACAAAATTTTCATGACCCTCGTATGCAGCTCAGAGCTATACTTATTATTCTGTCGCGATACCGACAATAAAAAAAAGCTTCGAGGATCAGAAATAAAATGGTTTTTTCTAATTAAAATAATTTCTAAATATTTCATCGATTTTTTTTTGGATTTTAATCAAAATTGTACTTCGACAATTCACAAAATTTTCATGACCCTTGTATGCAGCTCAGAGCTAAATTTATTATTCTGTCGCGATACAGACAATATAAAAAAGCTTCGAGGATCAGAAATGAAATGATTTTTTTAATTAAAATAATTTCTAAATATTTCGTCGATTTTTTTAAATTTTAGTCAAAATTGTACTTCGACAATTCACAAAATTTTCATGACCCTCGTATGCAGCTCAGAGCTAAATTTATTATTCTGTCGCGATACAGACAATATAAAAAAGCTTTGAGGATCAGAAATGAAATGGCGCATGGGGTTTTCTCACACGAATTGAGCGAGGCGAGGCGATACCTCGGTGTTTAACTCTGCGGGACGATTTTCTACATTCGAGGCATGTGTCTCGATGCAAACGATATTTTTCGATCTCGTGTTGCGTTTGGTGTGACGAAAAAAAGGACCCTCGAGCTAGTACTTCCAGTACTGACGAGTGAAACGATCAGAAATTACTTTTGAATCCTCCTGAAAAAAAAAATACGAGTGAAATAAAAAGTTGACTTCCCACAGATTCGATTGTCCTGTCAGATCCAACGTCAATAAAAACCTTCTATTTTTTCTTTCAAATTATTTAAAAAAATTCCTGTAATTTGTATTTTTTATATTTTATCAATTATTTTTAATATTTAGTTAATAAATGCAAAAGCTGTAAATAATTCGACTATTAAATATAAAATTTATTACTGAAAGTACTAAAAATATGGCACGAACGCTCGAACGTGAATTAAAATATTTAAAAAATAAGACAACTTAATAATTTTTTGAGATTCGATTCATATATAAAAGAGAAAACTCTCGGAGGTGAATCAAATCGCGGGGGGCGTTCATTGAGCGCGTACGCGTCGAAAGATTTTTATTTCTAAGATAATCCTGACAGGGATAAAAAAGTGGCAGTGGCCGAGGCGTAGGATGCGAATCTATAATTATCCGAGTCTTCCAGTTCGTATTCTTTTTTTTCTTAACGACGTTAGAGCAGAGGAATAATAAAGAGAGAAAAAGATGATGACTCCGGTCAGGTATTATCGCCTTGAATCAACAAAAGCTTCTCTCTCATTTTTCTCTCTCTCTCTCTCTCTTTCTCTCGCGACGAAGGATCGAGTGAAAATAGCGCCAGAGCCAAAATGGGGATGAGAGACGAAAAGTGGGATATTTAATAGCGGGTCTTGGCTTAATGACCCACGTCTCGCGGGCCTTCCATTCAAACCGAATGTCATTGCAGTAGATTCGATAACGTGACTCTTCCTTCTCTCAACGGTGCTTTACGTACCGTTTTTTTTTCGTTTTTTTCCAATATATTTTTTCAATTTTTACCCTTTTTTTAACCTCACTCGATTAGGAAATATTTTGAAAAAAAAATAAAAACATAATTTGAAAGAAAAAAAGACGCTTGATAAAATCCGAAATTTCGGTCCTTGAGAAAGTTGAAGAAAAATTGTGAGAAATTTTTAGCACTTTTTTTTCATTGCAGTAGATTCGATAACGTGACTCTTCCTTCTCTCAACGGTGCTTTACGTACCGTTTTTTTTCGTTTTTTTCCAATATATTTTCTTAATTTTTTCCCTTTTTTTTAACCTCACTCGATTAGGAAATATTTTGAAAAAAATAAAAACATAATTTGAAAAAAGGCGCTTGATAAAATCCGAAATTTCGGTCCTTGAGAAAGTTGAAAAAAAATTGTGAGAAATTAATTGAGATTGATGAGACAATCGAGATTATTTTTATCCTGCGAAATCGTGAATGGAAAATAAAAATCATTTTGTCGCGAAAAATTAGGATCGCTGTCAGCTTTGATAAATTTTTTCCAACTCGTAATTTGATTTCTATTAGAAAATATTTCGAGAGAGGTAAAAACGTAATTTAGAAAAAAAGGAATGATAAACTACGGTTACGGCGTTTGATAAAATCATACAAAATACCGCCGTTCTTGTATCTTTTTTTGTATCATCTTTCAGAGTCCAGCCGAGAAAAAAAGTTGTGAGAAATTTATCGAGATTAATGAGACAGAGTCAGGAAAATTTTTTCATCCTACAAAATCGTGGACGAAAAAACAATGAGCCATCATCATTTCGTTGGGAAAGTTAGTATTACTGTCAGCTCCGATGATAATCCCGAAATATAATTTTCAATTATTTTTTCACACGAAATAATTTATCGTTCATTTCGCCCGGAATTATATCAAATTATTATAATTTTTTTCCTTTTTTTATTTCAATGAAAAATGTGAACGAGAATTTCGAATTCTCGACTCTGATGCTGCACGAAGAGGAAAAATTAAAATTTCTTTGTGTAATAAATTTGGGGGGAGGGAATTTTTTTTTCCGAGCGATGGAACGAGCCCGCGTATATCGAATTATTACTGTAAAATTTTGATGCTCGAAACTTCAATGAGTTTTATTGGCGTGGAATAAAATTCGAGGCTTGTTATTATATGACCTGCCTGCGAGATAATTATATTCATTATGGAATAAAGCGCGGGAGCCTCGATATTTTGAATTATGGGTCTAAAGATGGACCTATAATTCGGGACCCGATATTACGACGATTCCGAGTCTTCCTATGCAGTCCCGAAGCGCACACGCACTCGCATTCACACACGTGTATACGAGTGCACCTTTAATCCTGCCCCATAATTATTTTTATTACTGATAAAACTCTGATGAAAGAAAAAAGAAAGATAATATTGACCGCGTTTTACCATATTTTCAATACTAATTATAATTAAATTAAAAAATAAAAGTTTAATTTTTCATCTTAAAAAAATGGCTGTGCAGTTTCGATGGAAAAATATTTCGCAAGAATATAAATTTAAAAAATGCTGAAGTGTAGGATTATGAAATATTTTTACCAGTTTGTTGATAATAATTGATTAATAATTTTTTTTTTCTATTCGTTAAAAAAGAAACGATGAAAATTATTCACACGAAATTGTTTATCAAAATGGCGACGCATTTTCGTGTTGAAAAATCGTATAGAAATAACTAAAAAAATATGAAATTTCCATGAGGATTTTGAGATAGTTAAAAATAATTTTCATTGTATCACAGGAAGTCGATATGTGCCTGTCTCCATCTTGTTTACGTTTTTGACGTTTCTCTCGATTTTCGTAATGATTCAGCAGTTGGTAGTGATGAAAGTCGTCTCGCTTTAACCACGAACGCTTGCGCTTTTTTCGACGGCCGGATCGAATCCTCTTTACCGCTTGCCACATTTTCCTTAGTCAAGCAAACATGTTTTCCATTCAATAAATACATTACCGGCTTTGTAAATTATTAATAAGATGAAAAACAATATTAAATATTATGTAACCCAATTTTATTTACCTTGCGATGTTCCCGAGCAGACTCCTACTGTCTCTGCACTGGAAACAAAAGCCATCTACATTACCAATCAAGTCAAAACAGTGTCGAGCGTTACGTAATCCGAAGCCAGTGGAGAGTCTGAACATGGAAAATTTATGCGAAATATATTAAATAAAAATACCAAGAATCCGTGAGAATTAAAAATATTCAATGTGTCTTTAAAGAATGTGTATTCATTATACTATTTTTTGCAAATTAAATAAAAAAAATCAGAAAATTCAGTTCCATGAAGTTTGTCATTTGACTCACTTAATACGTGTATCCTCACATGCGCAAAATTTGGTTCTCTGTTCTCTGTTTCGATCCTCTCCCTTTTACGTTCTGTGTGATACAAATCGCGTTTCTCTAACCCTTGCATCGTCCGAAATATTTTCATTGATCATTGAACAATTAAATACGTAATTGCAGTGACGTAAACAAAGTCATAATGTTATCCCGGGCAATGGTGAGCGTAAACCAACGCGCGTTGGTTCGTGTCAACGCGTTGTCTCAGGTAAAATCTTTGCTTTAAGTTTGAGGTTAGAATTAACCGGGGTCCCAATAATTCATGGTTTTCACTCAACAAACTATTTTTCTCGTTATTACATTTTCAGAAAATTACGTGCAGATCAATGCACGTTGCGTGTCGCATAAGGAGTGTCGATTTCAAAAATCGTTCGGTATTCAGAATATCAAAGTACAGTCCAGTATTCGCTGCTGGCACAAACCGATATCTGAGTACCACCGAGGCTGCAACTAACATCGTCAATGAGCAAGTTTTTCCAAATGCAATTGGAACTTCAACTGATAGCAGGAACGCTGCGACTTCGTTTGGATCAGAACCAAGTACGACCGTAATCGAGTCAACTCCAATTGACTTGACGCCGAATGCAGCATCAATTATCAATGACGCAGCTGTAGAAAATGTGACAGCAAAACTACTTGAAAATATACCAGGTACAAAATTAAATATAAGATTTATTAACAAATAGTTATATCTGATTATTCATGAAATATTATTGACATTATTAAGGAGATTCTATCGCTTTAGATGTTAAAATTTGGCATATAGATAAATAGATACAATACGCGACCTGTGCTGAAATTTGAACTAGATTGACCATCTAGAGGTTGAGTTATTCATTTTTGAAAATTGCATTTTTTTGTAATGTCTCATAAGAGCCAGTGTTAAAAAGTGGATTTTTAACAATTAATATCTTGAGATCTAAACGGCGAAACTTCTGCAAATTGTGCACACTTTCTAATATCGCTTCAAATAATGCACAGTCAAATTTTGAACAAATTATAATGGAAACAATTTTACTTAATGGAATTTGCTTTTACTTTACATGCTCGGTTGCTATTTTGACTTACAAGTATTGATAGAACCTCCTTAAAGCAAAATATTTATCGTTGAAATATCATGTGATCATCATTGTACCGCATTCGTTTTTGTTCACAGACGCACCAATTGCTCCAATAACTGCTGAGTCGATAGTCCGCCTGACTGACCCTCCATTTTCAGAACTTGGATTAGGTGGTTGGTCTCCGATAGGTATAGTTCAACAATGTATGGAATTCATGCACGTTTCATGGGGTCTTCCATGGTGGGAGGTCATAGCAGTAGGTAAATATACAAAAAATCAATACTTGTTATCTAAACAATAATTGTCATGAATGATAATTATAAATTTAATGAATAACAGTATAAAACGATGTGAACAGAATAATAATAATAATAATAATTACCCGGAATAATATGGAAGAAAAATGTACTATTTGCAATGATCGATACACAAAATTATTATACAAGTATATTTAAAGATTTTAAATATTAAATGTTCATTACAGATATTTAAAAATTTTAAATGTTCATTTCAGGTACTATGGCAATCAGATTCTTAGTATTGCCATTAGTCATCAAGTCACAAAAGAACATTATTACGATGAATAACAATATGCCAGAGCTGGTCAAATTACAGCATGAGCTCCAAGAAGCAAAAATGGAGGGCGATCAAATATTAAGTATGTCTTACATTCCCTTATAAGAAAACTCGATTGCAAAATAAATTTTTATCTGTAATTTTTTTCTGTTTCGACAGTAAGTAGAAAAGCGCGAGAATTACAAGACTTCGCGCGCACGACAAAGTACAATCCTCTGAAAGTCTTCTTAATACCGATGGCACAGGTAAACTTATTTTTTCAAATTTTCAATTCTTATGTTACTGTACTGAATACTGATTTTCAGAGCTAAACACGCGCCACCTTTTTTTAAGTGTAAATTTTGGGTTCTCTATAATATTTAGTATTTCAAATATTCTGACATTGTTTTAGGCACCTATTTTCATCTCCGTATTTTTCGGGCTCCGAAGAATGGCTGAATTGCCAGTCGTCAGTTTGGAAGAGGGTGGTATTCTTTGGTTCACTGATCTCACGGTCCCTGATCCGTATTATGTACTACCGCTGATGACGTGTATGACACTATTCGCAGTTCTCGAGATTGGCGCGGACAGCGCGAGTACTAGGACGATGGGAAAAATGAAATATGTTCTTCGAGCATTGCCGATCGTATTGTTCCCTGTTGCACTTCAATTCCCTGCGGTGAGATTTAAATTTTTCGATTTATAAATTAATCTGTGTCCGTATCTTAAGACAAAATCCTTCTGAGACACTTCTATTGTTTTTGCCGTTCTTATCAGTAGAAAAATAATTGTATTTTCCTTTCACAGGCTATACTCTGCTACTGGGTCGCCACGAACATCATTTCTATCATACAGGTCGTTATTCTCAGAATACCCAGAGTCCGAACATTTTTTGGTATACCAGCGATGATAAAAACTGTTCGACCCAAGATTCCAGGGGAAGATAATTTCATAAAAAGCTTCAAGAACTGTGAGAATATTTATTTTTCTTAAAAATTACTGGAAGAAAAATGGTAAAAGGTGAGATAAATAAAAGAATAATACATGAATTGATTGATATTTGTTGCAGCGTACAATAATTTTAAAACTGCGAGAGAAGTGGGATCAAGAGAAATCGCGGACGACGCTATGTTTTACAAAGCAGGCAGAGGACCCGTGCAAGAAACGTTCTTAACTGACCCAACGAAGAAATTAATGAAACCGAAAAAACCAGCCTCCATATTGGCAAAAAAAAAATAGTTTTTTTTTTCTTAATGTGTATAGATAGAATTTAAAATAAATGGCAAGTACCAGAGATCTACTAATTAATGGCTTGAAACTTTATTTTCCCAAATTAAATTTAGGTAATTGACAATTTGTCGTAAATATAGACTTAATAAAAGTAAATGTAAGTTTAAAACGAAACAAGACTGAAATAATTATATACAAAATTTCTTTCAAAATCGAAATAGAACTTATTTTAAAAATTAATAATAGAAACTACCTGAATAAACCTTAGCTAAACTTTGACGCTTACACACTGGTTGATTACCCTAAGCAGATGATCATTTTCTGTGGCTGCTGCAACTCTTTCTTTGTCCGCTAATTGCTTGTTGACTGCGTTTTCTGAATTATGAGTACCCGGAGTGATGGATACGCTGACTTTGAATCTTTTGGGTAGTGCTCGAAGGAGCTGAACCCTGATGGAGAGGCCGATGAGCGTTGCCATACTGCAGTGAGGTATCGTCGGCGTGAATTGAACTTTGATGTCGTTGTTTTTATTGTCAACCTATATTTTTGTTAATATTCTTTTGAAATTAATGTATTGTTTATCAATGTAACTAAAAAAATTATTTATCATGCTAAAATGGATTCAAGAAAAAAATGGAAAAAATTTTAAATCGCTGATCTGAATTCACTTGGTATTTATCCACAGAAAGAATCTCTCTTATCAACAAAAACCATGCACTTAAGGTAGTTCTATAGATGCCGTCAAATCAATGAACTTTGTCATAGTTTATCTCTGTAGCATGCGGTTTTTGAGCTTATGTTTATTGGGGAAAGTTGTTGTAAATTTGTTCAAGAGCAACATACTCGAAAATCAAGGTTACCTAACATGACCTTGAGCCGCTACGTACATATAAAAAATGAATCTTACAATTCTTTTAAAAAACTAAAGGAACCTTCTTCGAAATACTAAAAAGAGACATGCAAAGTTTCAAGACGTTTCACCATCTAGAAGTCAAGATATTAAGGATTGAAAATCG
>JAPYYX010003581.1:0-10398 GCA_030522605.1 Cremastinae sp. B BG-2022a | reverse complement strand
AAGTTTTACAACATATTTTCTACTACAGCTTGGAGTACAATTCCGTAAATGTACTTGCCTCCTTTTTTTACAGCATATATGCTGTTTTTTGGTAGATAAGGATCAATGTTAAAAGCATGTATTTTGTAATCTTAATAACTATTTTTCAGTTTTCTGAAAACCTTTGAAAATAAAACTGCAGCGAGAGGATTTCCTTAACAAAGAAAAATTTTGATTCCTCAAAAGAGGGAGATCTCGATAGCTAAGTGTTTCTATTCTATCTTGTATATAGGTATGTTTCGAAAAGTATCACGGTGTATTTGCTAAAGACTTTCTTCTTGGTTAACCCTTTGTCCATCGTTCTTTCTTCCAATCTTCTTTTTTCCCCTCTCACACTTTGCGGATCTTCTCACTTTTACCCAAGTTGGATCTCTTTGAAACTGCAATGCTTAATTTTCTCACCAAACCAGCCTTGTTACCGACCATTTCTTCGCTCATTTTCATTATCCTCGACACTCTAAAGAGGTCTTCGAAAAGCCAACATCCCTCGATCAACCCCGAAAACTTTACGAAACGTGAATTATCCTACTCTCGTCGTCCTTCGCTTTTTACTCCTTCTCTCTACCTCGTGGCTCAACCAAAAACTTTTCTTAAGCAAGAGAGGATCAATCCCAAGGATCTTATCTTCTAGTTTATGTGTAAAACACTTTTTAATAAGTGCATTTCCAGGGCTTCATTTTTAATTAAGCGAGGTTCTTCGTAAAATTAAAGAATTTCTTTTTCAAAGAAGAGAAATCAAATATTTATCGAACTAATTTATTAGACGAACAAATAATGATATTGATTCAACTTTTCTCTTTTTTAAAACTGCAGTAGCACTCCACTTCGCTCTTTTCCGTTATAAAGTTTCAAATCGTAATTGAGGTTTGAAGAAAGAACGAAAAGAGTTACTTCCCATTTTGAGTGTAAAAAAGAATGAGTAATAGCAATTTGTTTGAGTTCTCGTGAAAAATTTTCGATCGCTAGGGGAGTCATAAATTGGCTACGAAAGATCAATTTTATAATGTCTCTTCCGTACGAGGATCTTTTTCTTTTTCGCAGTTTCGAACTGGCGACACTTCATTACTTCGAAAAGGCGAAAGGTTTTCATTTCTATTACCACGGCGATAGAGAACTCGTAAAAACTTTCAAAGAGTTTTTCTTCGGAGAAAAATGACAGCGCGAGGGCAAGCAGAGAACGAGAGAGAAGAAGAAAATTTGCCATGCGCTCACATTTACGTTAAAAGCTTCGAAAAATACGTGCCTCGAAGATTGATAAATATCGCAGGAAAATATTTCTCGATGATAATTCTTTTGAAATTTTTACATGCAATCGGAGATATGGACTTAAAATTTATCATATACTGGATGAAAAAGGATACGAAAAATTTGCAAAGTAGAGGAAGGGATACGTTTTCAGTTTTGCATATCATCGAATATAAAGATATTGTATGTAGATTTTTTTTCACCGGGATGGTGGCCCGGTACAGGAAAAAGAGACATTGATATCCTGCTTCGCTCCTGCTGCTTTTCCCGTAGCCACGCGAAGCTTTTTCATTGCGATGCATCAGCAGCTTGCATCAAACGTGACACATTTTCTATTTTCCATATACCGTATGTATGGGAAAGCAGGCGGAGGGTAGAATGGCGAGTGAAAAAAAACGAAGCGAAAAGTGGGATGGAAAACGAAGACTGAAAAATTGTAAAAAGTACTCAGGCGCGTAAAGTGGCAACCTTTTCGCTCCGGAAATAAAGTCTAACCCTTCAACATCAGAAAATACATATTTTTTGCAAAAAGTTTTCCAGATATTATATTAGTGAAAAATAACAGCGAGCTATTGATAATTTCCGACCCATGCTTATAAATGACGAGAAAAACAGCCTTCAAGTGTTCAAGCATGGAAGAAAATAATTTTTTGAATGAAAGAGATGGGCGGATAGGAAATTGCAAAAAAATTAGAGATAGAGCGAGAAGAACGAAACGATGGTAAGTGGAATGAAGGTGAAACTGGGGTGGAGAGTTTTTCGCGAAATGGATGCAAGCAATGGAAAAAGGTTGGAGTCAATTTGCGAAACGGCGAGGCTCTGGAGTCAATAGGGGTAGTAAATCCCTGAAATGTACATTCGGGATAAAAAGAACTGGCTTCGGAGTAAAGGGAATTCGTACTACGTCGTTTCTTAGCGGGCCGAACGGGAGAGGAGGATAGAAAAGAGAATGGGAGGACGAGCATCTGTAAGAGGACAACAGAGGTAGCATATACATTCAAAGACATAGGTAGGAATACAAAAAACAAGAAAGATAACCGAAGAAGCGAAAAAGATGGAAACGAAGCAAGAAAAAAAAACAACTCGCGATGAGAAAGAGAGGAGGATAGTCCCTGAAGACAAATTTAGACAGATGGAAAAAGAAATTTGTACAACTTAGCTATCGGTTACATTTATCCTACTGCGGTTATGAAATTAAAAAAACAACGTAAAAAAATAGGTCATGTGCATTTATACTTTGATAATTATCTATCATAGAGTAATGAATCATAATCCATTACGTCGTGTACTTTTAAACTTTTTAAAAAAAAAGTATTTCCGTATTAAAATTTCTTCATAATTTTATCAAAACCGTTGTTCCCAATTTTACTTCCTCGACTTTTCCTTTCGTCGTGTAAAATCTTCATTGAGTTCGGATTATATGAAACTCATGTATTGTCTACGAGTTTTCACTATAGTGTACTACTATTTTTCGGAAAATATAGAAAGGTAAATGTTAAGAAAATAACTTCGTCCCGAGGGGGATCGAATTTGGGAAGTATTTACTATTTTATAACTCTTGAGAGCAATGGTCAGGTTGTTTTCTTAACATTTACCGAGGAAAGTTTTACTGAAAACTTCAATGTGTTTATTTTTCAGATTTTTCATTTACAAAAAGAAAACGGAAAATTACAAAATACAATTTTACAGAAACGTCCAAAAAGGTTTTATTATGAAAGATAAATGTATTTTCCATAACTTTTTTATATTTTATATTTTCTTCTCGCTTGGTAAAACAATTTTTTCAATACTCTTGATTGCAAAAATTTTTGTTTACAGAGTGATCTCAGAAATGGAATTAAGAGAAATTTCAGATGAGTTTAAAGAGTAAAGTTTAAATGAAAATAAAGGCACGTGTCCCAAAAAGTGAGATCAAATCAATTTTGCATGAAGAATGAGGGTTCGGATGATGGATAGCAAGGTACATACATAGAATGCACTTATAAAAGAGATGATGTCGTAGGTAATTGCAAAAGTAAATTATAAATAAGTAGAGCAAAATTAAAAATGTTAATAACAAAATAGTTACAAAAGTATGAACAAGAGTTTAAAGGACTAGAAACACGTGTATATTATAAAGGAAAAATTTAATAGGTACATATACATATGAAAATAGACGCAGACCAAGTGAACACTACCCGCAAAAAATATGCAAACATAAAAATTCGTTTAAAAGTACATCGCACGTTGTGTCATACGTTTACTTTTGCCTTCTCCCATAGACACGGGGAACAATCTAACTTTGAAGTTTAAAGAGATGTTTAAGCATATACGCATACAAAATATACATATATTAATAGATTGTGATATGTAGATGAATGAACAATTTCAACCCGATCGACTCGTAGAGATATAATTAAACAGTGCACGTTCAAATATCGTCACAGATTCGAAGCTCATATGACAGTCTCAGAATCGCGAGAGAAAGCGCAAAAGAGAGAAACAGAAGAGGCAAAATCATATCCTTTTCACTTGCCATTTCTCCATCTCTTTTTACTTCCTTGCAGTCCTACATTCTCTTATTAACATTTATTCTGTGTGTGAAACACACGAACCGGAAAGTTTTATCTACGCTCCGGAGACCGGAGCGGGCAAACTTTTTTGCCGCCCTCTGGTACACGTTATTTTCATAAGAGAAAGCGAGAAAGGTGGAGAGAGACGATGAGGTGGAGAGAATAGGGGAGGAGAATGTAGAGAGAAGGATGGGCGAGAGGAGAAAAAAAATGGTGGGCGAGATCCAGGAAGAAAAAGGAGAAAGCGCACGCGGACAAGCCGATAAATCACGTGTTCCCCGGGAACACAATTTCCTCGTAGAACTAGCACATAGAAGCCTGTAAGGACAGGCACCCGCGTATTCTCCGCCTTGTCTCTGTCTCCCTTATTGCTCTCTCTTTTCCTCTAATTCCCGGTTTTTCTCGGTCTCGCTCTCTCGTCGAAAAAGCTCAGAGAAGCGAAAAGGACGATAGAGATTCGGAGAGGAGAGAGGAAACACGTTGAACAGCCTCCACACGCACGCTCGCGAGCCTCCCGCGAGCGCATCACCAGCAAAACCAATGACAATGCACCGTTCTTCGAGCAAAACACGGAAAGGAAGAGAAAAAAGCGGCGAGAACAAAAAGCAAGCTAGCAGACAAAAAGTTTGTTCCGAGAGAGGCAAAGAGTCTCCTCCCTTATCCAACGACCTGATAAATAACCGGAATTTTCGCTTATACCTTTTTTTCCTTCCTAGTTTTTTATTTCCCGAAAATTTATACCTCCAATTTTCCTGAACGTCAACCATTATTTTCACAAACGATCGAATTATTAATCTCATTTGAATGTGAGAACAGGACAAGCTTTCATCTCGGATATTATTCTCGCATAATGTCTCATTATTCCTGTAATAATATCGATCGTTGCTCGATATTTTGTGTCGAGGAAGAGCGAGTGCACGGATAAAACGCGCCAGGCGTCGAATGAAATTTTGCGAGGCTTTCGCACACACCCTACACATCCGAATTCGTTATTTATTCCGCTCAAGCGTAGAGCACCGAGCGTAATGTTTGCACAAACTCTATGTATGATCGGCGCACAGTCTATGTGCCAGTATACATGAAAAATGTGACGAGATCGATCCATCAGGCCAAAGTACGGAAATGTTACATTAATTGCTGCGCGCTCCAAATCGTCCGAGTATTATTATTTCACAGCAAACTCGAGTAGTCCGATGTTTGCTTAACATACCATTCAACGAGCTTTTATTTGTATCGATGATTAACAATAATGATAAATTTCCGTCCGTGTCGAGTAATTTCAAATTTAGAGGAAACGAAATCTACTTTTGATCGACCGAATGTTACGACCAACTTTTGCAATCTCATTGGAAATTTATTGTGCGAGGATTTTTTTGCTCGATCGTCACCAACGTATGGTCAGTTACTAAATAATCGATTATATGTCTAGTGTGATTTGAATTTATATGCGAACGAGTGACCAGTTAGCCTCCGCACTCGTTTATTGTCATGTAAATAAATTTGTGTGTATTACGAGAGAGAGAGAGAGAGAGCAAAACTCTCGGTGAATGCGCGAAACGAGATTTTTCCCTACGTTCTCGGACCGTTGTATCGGCCGTGCACTTTTAAATACAATACGAATACGAAGCGCGGATTCGTGTGTATTTTCGTTTCGCTCCTTGCGAAACTCGTCACTCTCGCTACAATGGGCTCTCTCGAGTCCGTATGTGAGTCAAAAAGCTACCTCGCCCGAATCACCAAGAGTAATAACACTGTTTTGCATCGATTTACATAACGGGATAAAATGGCTGACGTCCGTGTAACTCCCATTGTTGAAACGCTTTCTGAATTATACTTTTGCGTCTCTCCTCACCCAGACCAAACTCCGAAATCCCCTCTTCGCTTCCTGCTCTCGAATATTTTCCCGGAAATCCATAACTCTGTCTCGCAGTGACGAGATTCATGAATGGAAAACGAGAGCGAAAGTTTTCTCCCGTTTCGGTAAATATCTTCAAATTAATTTCGCTTTTTATATGCGTACGAGTTTTTCCGTTCATTTTGATATTTTGACACTTTTTAATTAGTATGCACAAGTTGCGCTTATATTTTATGTACAGTTTTTATAATTAATGGATTATGTCATTAAATTACGATGACATCGTTATAGCGCAGCCAGATCAGAGTGGGGTTTGCATCGAAGTTATAAATAATTCGTAAACTCGGACGTATACAGCCGAAAGCTTGTTATCGATTTATAATTATTGTCGGAAGGGACAGCGTATCCGCGAAGAGGATAATTAACGAGATTAAATTTTGACCTGATTTGAACAGGACAGGTGGTTACATCGATTAATGAATTTTAAATTTTTCAAAAAAGACATTTCTTCAATTTTCATGTTTTTAAAGAACGAGAACAAATGAGATACGTCATCTAAATTCCACCTTCAAGTGCGAGCGCATTGAAAATGGGAATATTTCAAAATCCTTTCCAGCTGAGCGTTTTCGAAATTCGTGGCGAATTGAAGATTTAATCGCAACGCAAATCCGCGATGCGTGATCGAGATGAAGACAGGGAGAACAAGAGGCTGAAGAATTGAAGAGAAATGGATGGAAACTGAAAGTTGATGCAAAGTGATGAGCATACACAAGTCAGAAATTAATTGTGTTCAAATATTAGAGGGAAAATGCAACGTCAGAGAGAGAGAGGGAGAGCCGAAGGCAGTTGAATAACGATGGGAGAAGTAAGCGGAGCGGAGGAGCGCGACGGAGTTAAGGATTAAAGGGATGATGAAGGTGGGGGAGGGTGTTGGAAGAGTGAGTAACTGACCCGAATCTGTGCGGAGGAGGAGAATTGCACGCAGAAGCAAACCGTAGAAGGTTACACGGAGGTTCGAGCTAAAATGGCAGGGATGAAAACTAAGGGTAGAGGGAGTCCAATGCTCGTGTAGGGCAGGCGGAAAACCTGCTGGCGCAGGAAATGCTTCGCTGGCGCTTCAAGGAAATGATGTCGGAAAAATTCCGAGAACGACGATGAAAAAAGGCTGTTACGTCGTTGAGGAGGAGAGGGGAGGTAGCAGGGAGAGGGGATGAAATGAGGAGGAGGAGGCCGCACAGGCTACAGCAATCTCTCTTTTTACTCAAATCGTTCTTTTTTTTACCAACCACCCCCACCTTTACGAAGAAGGAGACGGAAGTGGGAGAATCTCTTTCTCTCTTGCCGCATTTATCTCGCTTCTAACGCGAACGATCCAAGCGTTCTTCCCTTCTCTCCTGTCACGTGCGATCCTTCTCTCTCTCTCTCTCTCTCTCTCTCTCTCTTTCCCTCAATCCCCAGCATCGTTTTGTGTTCCTATTTATTTTTCTGCCGTGCTCCTTTCAGCGCTTTACTTTTTGACACCGTCACACACGTCGTTCCAACTTTTATCTCCTGCGTTACTACCTCAAAAAGACTTTCCTCACGGACGATATTTTTTGTGTAAAGGAAAAAAGGAATACTGACGTTCGTCGTGAAATGCTTTACTGATTTTTGGAACCGGAAAAGTCACGTTTTTTTACCTCACAAGCTGATCTCTTTCGAAAGCAAATTTAAATAAATTGTATGAAATGCGAGAAAAAAAGCTCAAATAATAGCTTTTTATTTCGAACCCGTTGGTTAAAATGAAATGGGGTGTGGCGTGTATGCTGACACCAGCGAGCTTTAAAATCAATCGGGAAAAGGGAGCGAACTGGGCATCCCGGTTGTATTCGCGAATTTCCATGTTGTCCGGCGATACTCCGTGTGTTTATAAAATACCCGAGTGCATCAAGAGCGGGAAACATTAGATCGCGGGGATCGCACATACGACCGGAATGAGTGGGAGAGTTTGAACAAAATCGCGGCCAGGCGCACGTGTGTTCGAATGGAACTATATCGCTGGACATTGAATCGCTTCGCTTGAGAAAAGCTCGTCGAGCGACCGCATGGAAACTCCATACACGCTCTGGTTAACGTTCCCTGTTCCACCGACTCGCGCACCTACTCTACATCCATTTACCAACACGCACAGACGCACAATTTCCCAGAAACCATCCCACACACCCCCACTTTGTTCCCGCAATTGTAGATTTTAATTGATTTTTAGTCCTGATTAAGACCGTCCACTGACCGTAATTGACTATTCAATTCTTTCCCGCTGTGCGTCCTATCTTTTTCTTTTCCCTCAGTATCATATGCAATCGTTGAAAATCCAGTTTTATCTTTCCCCCCCTAGAAGGAGAATTTTATCCAATGCTCGTTACGGTATTGCGCGTGATTAAAACACGAATGAAAATCGCAGAAAAAAATTCATTTTTCATGCAAATAAAAAAACATTCACGTTTATGAACATACCGAACGACGAGGGTGTGTCCCTATTTTGTATTGACCAGTGCTAGTAGTCGTGAAGAAACTTACCTAGAATCAAGAGCAAAATATATTTTAGTTAAAACACCGTTAGATTACAAGAGTACGTTTTTTTTTAAATTAATAAAGGGATCTTGTGGATTGTAAAGGTATGATTACATTCGGTTGGACGGATTGTAGTTGTCATCCTGTTGGTAAGGTGAATTTCGCAAAGCCATATCGTGAGGAGGCCAGTGCGAATGGAGTGCGAATGTGCTGCACAGAGAGCGAGGCGGTGACATAGGGAGAGAAAAGCGTAGGCGAAACGAGTAAATCGATTGTTCGATCAGATATGACGGTCGTTGCAAAGAGCATTTCCTAAAGCCCTAGGAGCGGATCGGACGTACGATGCATAGGATAATTTAGCACACAAATATGGCTGAGAAGGGTATCTGTGTCGTGAATGCCATAGGTGAAACACGCCGAGGTCGAAATACCCATGTAAAAGGCCGTTCAACGTGTCCGAGCATCTGTCCAACGCCAAGAACGTTTACTGTCTTCTGTACGTTCAACAGAAGGGATATTAGCAAGCGAAGAGCGCACGCGGCAGGCAGATCTCTCGATGGAATATTCCCGGAGCTTTCCAAGAGAACGTCTGATGAGGAAATCCCAATGGAGGTTAATGGTCATTCGAGACATTCGCTCCGTTTGCTAATGACCATCCTTCGCATCGTTGACCAATAAACCTGGAATATTCGCGATAATGGATGGCAGGTGCATCAACACTGTGGACTCGGTGACGACGATACCCATCCCTCTCTTTGCTCGCGAGAATATTCACCCGACCATCATGTTACTCAATAAAGAGGTATAATAAAAGTATATAGTACATCTCACTGCATATTGCAATCAAGAAATGAAATTGTAAGCCAACCTGAAAAGGTATAGCAAAAAGTGTATTTCGTTTCAGATTAAAATTCAGAGTGAAATAATGAGGTTAAACTGGTGATGGTATAGTACACCCTATGTAGCTAGGTAGGGATGTGGATCATTTGAAAGCATGTTTAAAATTGTGGACCAAGCCAAGACTGGTTTTCGATGTCCAAGCCACAAAAAGTTAATCAACATTTTTTCTTTCTATCCAACAATCTTTCATACATGCCTGCTTCATAAATTTTATATCTCATTCAAAATGGATCTGAATGAAAGCAAATCATTTACAAACGAGATTGAAAAGACAGCTGTTATTGTTTGTTATGGATTGTTATTACGTATTAATATTGTTCTTGATAACATGAAAAGCTACTGGACAAAGTCGCATAATGGCTCCAATCCATTAATTCGGATAAAGTCCCGGCTTTCACCGAAAGAGAAATTCGTTTGTTTCGCTACGATAGCACATGCAAGCCATTTTCCGAGCTTTTCGAAGGCTCTGCTGAAATGTCGTGAGAATGGCGTGTGCGGATATTTGCGTACATATGCACTGTGCACACGATGTAGCCGAATGATTGGGCGTCCTATTGGTAATCTCGATTCGGTAATATCATTCGCCAACCATCATTCAATTACGATCACTTCGAGTTTCGAGCGAACTGTTCCATTCTCCCGATCGCTCGTACGCTTTCCTGATTTCTCTTTCTCTCACATCTCGCTACGGGTGGTACAGCATTTCGCCAGAGCCTCTCTCATCGGCATAAACCATCGCTATCCATTGAATATGGATATTATCGAACTGTACAGCCGTTCACCGGCTTAGCCGTTAATCTCGGACCGGATCACCCTTTCTCAGCCAATAACCGCGTAACCGTATACACTCGGGCCTATTTAAACCACCGATATACCCACAACAGATTTTATTTACGTCTCTTCTTTATATATCCAAATAAGTCAAGAGAAATCGTTTCACATAATATTTGATTTCCTGAGCTATCATTCTAGTTCGTCACGTACGTGAAAAACACACGTTTTGCCGACGAGTCTGATCAGACGGAATGATCGTACAACATTCTTTTTCCTCTTTGAAAGCCATAAATTTTACAGCAGATCTAGCTGAGAATAAAACTGAGGAACACGTGTGCCTAGAAAAACGGATGTCCGAGCTTAACGGAAAAAAGTCGAGATTTCTAGAAAAAAATTAGGAAGGCTGTATTTAGACACAGCCGTAGCCTTTGAGCGTGAAACGCCTTTTGCAATTTTTTAAAAATGATATTTTTTAGAAATATT
>JAPYYX010003580.1:0-10400 GCA_030522605.1 Cremastinae sp. B BG-2022a | reverse complement strand
CATCAAAAATCTCCGTAAAAAATATCCACAGAATGAAAAAATAAAAAAATGCAAAAAATAATTAATATAAAATTTTCCTGGACTCGACAGAAAAAAAAAATTAACTTCCTCAATTAATTCTTAATAATCAAGGGATAGATAAATTAATACAATATTTTCATCTGTAAAAATATATCAAAAAGATACAGTTCCCTCACCTCTCTTTTGATTTGGGGTAGGGGAAAATATTAGAGAAGTCATTTCCCCACTATTAGCAATTTGCGTCGTTCCTTATTACAATTTATCAATTATTGTTTTCAAGAAATAATATCATTTTTAAACTTTTCTTAAAAACCAAAAAAATATAAATTCTCAAAACGTCGAAAACATTTTTTAGAGGTATAGATAAATTAATACAAAATTCTCAATTTACAAGTCATTATGATTTCGTTTTCGATGAATCTGTATAAAAATACATGCAATATTCAACTTATTACAACTTTTAAACAATTTACTGAATTATATTGAAATTCGCAGACAAGCATTAGAGTTCTTTTATCAGTGATTAGCAAATTTCTATATTTTTATAAAACAATATTTTATTCAAAATGCAAAATAATCAAAGATATCGAAAACGTCAAAAAAGTGCGACTGACGTGAAGACTGCAGCTCGCAGACGTATGACTCTAAGTGTATGGTAAACAAAGCATAGCGAATATATTTATATACACACATGCAGTATATATATTTAATGAGCGTGGACGAAAAAAGCTCTGAAACGAATCGCGCGGGGCAGGAAGAGAGCTTGATGGTGGGGAAAAATTGGGAGGCGCATGATAGCGAAAAAGGCCGAAGTTGGTCGAGCTCGAGATGCGTGTACGGTGCACGCGAGAGAGCTGAGAAATACGCGCTCCGGTACTTTGCTTCTCCCTCACGGCGTTCTCGCTCGGTGTTTGTCTCTCTATCTGAAATTCGACGCACACCAGGAGTCTGTGCGATCAATGCGTGCCACACTGGGATGGTCGCTATGGCAACCGTACGCGCAACGCACCGTGTCGTACGCGCCCATCGGGACACCAAATGAGAGGCCCGCGATGAGGAAACGCAGATGATGACGATGTATGCACGCGAGCTTAAAAAATACGCAAAATATTCGTTTTTTCATCGAAGAAATTTTATTCACGACGAAAATGTTTTATTGCATGAATAATAAGATTTTACTTTCGTAATATCAATCATGAATATATTTAAATATTATGTAAGGAGTAGAGAATATATTTTTTTTAAATAAACACACATTTCGTATATAAAGAGTTTCAATATTTTAGAATTTTATTAGTCGCAGATATTTTAGTGATAAATTTAAAATTTTTTTTATCGAACAAAGTGATAACAAGGTAACGAGATTCGATTTTCAAAAAATCAACTCTTTATAAAATTGTATGCACGCGAGCTTAAAAAACAGCCGAAATATTCGTTTTTGTTATCGACGAAATTTTATTCGCGACGAAAATGTTTTATTACATGAATAACGAGATTTTGCTTTAGAAATATCATTCATGAATTTATTTAAATATTATGTAAGGAGTAGAGAATATATTTTAAAAAAATAATCGCATATTTTAATATATAAATATATAAATAGTCGAAGATATTTTAGTGATAAATTTTCAAATTTCTTTATCAAATAAAATGATATCGAGATTATATTTTCAAAAAATCAACTCTTTATAAAATTGAAGAATAAAATTGTGATTTATCGAATGTAAAATCTCGTAGAATTTTGTACATGGAAATTATTTTATGTGGAGCAATAAATAATTTTTTTAACTGGATATGAATGCTGGTTTAAATAAATGAGTCATGAATTTACTAAAAAATGAACGAAAATTTCGTATTGAGAATTTATACATTTGAACATTTCACGAAAATCATTTTATTTCGAGTAATAAATAATCTCTGAATTTAAATACAAAATGAAGTAATAAAATAACAAATGAAGTAATAATATAACAAATGAAATACTATAAAATATTAAACTGAATATTATTGCAAAATAAAAACTCGATATCAAAAAAACAATTTATTACATTAGAAAGATTTTGTTTTTAATTTTGTGCATTTTAACGCTCACGTTGTTTACTTTTTAACAAAATAAATGTTACGATTGGAAAAAGTTAGATTTTTTTTTCTTTTTCAATTCATGGTGCGTGGGACGCACTTTCGAGCAAAGATGGAAGAAAGTTGGCAACTTTTGCGCGAAGTATCATGAAGTTGTATGCGTGCTATGTAGAATGTGTTTTATGTACTCGAAGCTACATGGAGAATTTCTGCTGAACACGCGCGCGTGGATACGCTCTTTCGTTTCATCCGCGTTTTCTCGTTCTCTCCATCCTTTCTTCCTGAGGAAGGAGAAGGAAAACGATCGATGCTCTCCGCGAATTTCCACGTGCCGAGCCGCCGAGACCGCTCTCAAGACCACGAGTTTCCCTCTCTTCCTTTTAAAACGGCCAACTTTACGAGTTCGAGAACTGAAAAATAAAGTAATCCCGAAGAGAGAAAGAGAGAGAACAATTTATATCATCATAACGTCCTTCGAAATGTCTCAGCTGTGACAAATAGCGAATAATTTCAATGTTTAAATACAAAAAGGAAAAACTTTTCTACGGCCTTAAGTAAATCTCAGTTGAAAGCAGATTCGAGATTTTATTGCGATTAAAATGGAAATCAGTTTAATTCACGAATTTATTTCTTCTCGATTCTTAATTAAAAAAATATTGACGCAGCACTTTTCTTTCATTCCTCATTTTGTCATCTAAATACAATTTAAATTCTTTTTTCTTCTATCTTCCTAACTAAAAAATCGAGCTAATTGTTTGTGTGCACAAATTCATGATGAAAAAATCATAAAAAATATTAATATAAGCAAAAAAATCGTTTTTGCCACTTTTATATTTATCAAAAACGATTTTATTTGACAAAAGTATTTATCATTCCATTCAAAATTGTATTATTTATTTAATATCCAATGGCACGTTCCTATTAATATTTTCATGCCCCAGAATAAAAAAAGTAACGAACAACGCGATTAATTCCGAATTTGTAAAAGCGAACAAATTTTCGACAACTGGGTAAAAATTCGTTGCGTACGCTTTCGGAATACGGTTTTGTGGAGAGAAATTCGAACGAGTTCGGGGTGAAACTCGTGAGCGGGAGAATCGAGCAAACTTGGAGTAAGCTCGAGAGAGAGTCGTTGGGACGTATACGTAGTGGGCGTAGGGCGAGATAGAGAGAGCGAGGGAGAGAGAGAGAGAGAGAGACAGAATAAAAGATAGAGAGAGAGAGAGATAGAACGAAATTTGTTCTCGACGTCGTGGAAGCGATCGATGCTCCGCAAATTTTCACGTACGATGAAAGAAGCACGTGGCCGCTTCGCGTAGTGCGTAGTGGCTCGTGTCCTTCGTCCTTACAACCATGCGCATCGCTCTTCTCCTCCCGCTTCTTCCTCTCTTCCTCATTCTCTCGCTCTCTCTCTCCCTCCCTCCAGCGCGTGTTATCGCGCGTTTAAGTCGTAAAAAGAGAAACTTTAACCCAAAATCTACGGAAAAGAAAAATTCACCTCTCTCTCGTCCCCCGATCGATATTTACCAAAAAGTCGGATCTCGAGAGTTTTACTTCGACGAACACTTTTTTTCTTCAATTAGAAGAGTGAGAAACACTTTTTTTAGGCTTCTTGTAGAAATGAGTTTGAATAAAATGTTTTGATTTATGGGACATTTTTTTTTGAGTTTCGGATGATAACAAGAATTGAAGTTTTAGTTTAATTGAAGATTTTTTTAAATATTCTTGTTGACGGATTATTTTAAAGATTTAAGAGGAACGGTGGGTTGAAAGTTTTTTTTTTCGACGAACGTTTCTTTTTTTAATTAGAGCAGTGAAAAACATTTTTTTGACGTTTCTTGTATAAGCGATTTCGAATGACGCTTTGATTTATGTGAAATTTTCTTGAGTTGGTGACAAAAATTGAAATATAGAAAAGTTTCGTTTAATTAAAGCAAGAAGGTTTTTTTTCTTACATTCTCATTAACGGATAAATCTGAAAACATTTAACAAGGCGATTTAACAAGTTACAAAGTCGAATACAGAAAAATTTTTTTTCGACGGTGACTTTTTCCTTTAATGAGAGCAGTGAAAAATATTTTTTGATATTTCTCGTACAAATAAATAAAAAAGTTTACATTAATTAAAATAAAACCATTTTTTTATTTATTCTCTTATTTTTCTCTTATTACGAATAGTTGTTCCTACATAAAAATTTCCTCACTGCTCTATTATGATAAATATGTACCTACATTAGTTACGATAATAATTAATTGTTTTATCGTATTTTATAAGTTTTTAAAACTAGGATAATGTTATACATTTACCATTTTAAACAATAAGATAAAAAATAAATTATTATCGTAACTGAATATTTTAATATTAATTATAAATAAATTATTATTATAAATAAATTATTATCGTAACGAATAGTTGTACATAAAAATAAATTTTTATGTACAACGAATAGTTGTACATAAAAATAAATTTTTATGTACAACTATTCGTAATAATAATTTGAGAAAATAAATGAAAATATAAAAGAATAAACAAAAAAATGTTCTTCCTTAAATTTAATATAAGTTTTTAGTTTTTATGTATACAATTACCATTTTATAAATATTTAAAAAATAAGATAAAAAACAAATTATTATCGTAACTCACTTAAATTAAAAAATCAAAACAACGACAAATTGTTTCATCGTCAATCACTCGATTATGAATCGAAAGTCAATTCGTATATTAATTTATTAAGCGAGCAAGAGCTTCAGATTTTTCGTACGAAATATATTAAGGATCCAAGTGACCTAATAAATTGGCGCACGCAACGTTTTGCGAATAAAGGAGAGTGGAAGATTGTGTATACGGAAAGGCAACGGTTAATATCGCGTCCATTTAACGGAGCAAGTATTTGGGTTAAGCCGCGTGAATGACAGTCCCGGGGAATTTAGCGTGAGCGAGAAAGAGAAAAAGGGAGCAGGGTTTTCGAGCGTTTTCACCAGGAGTGATAAGGGCGCGAAGGTTCGAGAAGGAGAGAGGCGGAAGAGAACTCCGAAAGGTTGGAGAACGAGGAAACGAGTAGCAAGAGAATCCTTCTCCACGTGTTGTTGCTCTCGTAAAGGGATTCGAGGGTAAGAGTAGAAATGGAAGGAAAAAAAATTTCACCCTCAAAGAGCGTACCGTGATGACGCAGTATTTTCCTTTTTATTTTTATTTTTATATTCGCCTGATTATCATTTTCTTATTCTTATCTCCGCTCACCTTCTTCAGTCTAAAAATAAGGCCGAGAGAACAAAAAATGTTGACGCAAGGAAAGAAATTCGCGAGGAATTTTTTGACGAGGATGAAGGATAATTTCAAGGATTTTTTTTTTCGTTTTTTCTCCTTTTGCTATCGTTCTTGCGAATTCGAAATTTTTTTCGTGAGGCTCTGGTGATTCTTCCTTTTCGTCCCGATGAAATAAATATGTCGCCGGAACGACTAGAATTTCATGGAGCCAGACGAGAAAGGAAAGAAAACCCACCGGTGCAGTTGTCAAACATGTGTTTCGACGTTTCTCTGTATTCGTTAAGCATAACCAGACGGAGGTCTCTTTCTCTTTGAGCCCAGTAGGCAGACACCATTAAAATTCGAAAAATATATACAAAATATCAACCTACATTCATCGGGACCTTTTTTCCCTCAAAAAATTCTCTCAATTTAGTACATTGTGTGTATATTCGACTCACCATAAAAAAAGCAATCGCCAAATGCGAACATCTCGCTTTACAACGTTTTATAAACATAATGAGTTATTTATATATTTTCGTTAAAATTGAGGATAAAAAATGTTTCATTTCATATTTATCATAGTGCATGCATAGTTCAAAAACATTGTAAATTTTTTCGTATCCTTTTACATCGTGTAATCATATGTGTCTGCAATAAGTGTATCATTTTTTGGATGGAAAAATATTTAGAGGTAACTAAGTAGCGATTTTTAGTATTTATAGTGCATAGTTGAATTAATTGAAATTAAATAGTATCATTTGTAAATTTTCAGTATTTGTAAGGAGTGTATTTTATTTTCTGGATGAAGGAAATGTTTACAGAAGTATCAACTACGTCATGATTCTTAGCGTATACATTGCATAGTTGTATTAATAAAAATTAACTACACAATAGTATCGTGGTACTTGAAAAATAATTTTTTTTCTAAACATAGTTCTTCATTTAAAAATCTGTATATTCGGAAAAGGTGTATCATTTTTCGGATGAGAAAAATGTTTAGAGGTATCAACTACGAGATGATGCTTAGTAAATTGCATAGTTGGATTGATAAAAATTAACTATAACAGTATCGCGGTACTCAAAAAATGATTTTTTTTCTGAATATTGTTCGGCGTTTAAAAATTTATATATTCATAATAGGTGTCTCATTTTCTGAATGGAAAAAAAACTACGCCATAGTTGCATAGTATAGTTGAATCTATGAAAATGAACTATAATAGTATCGCCTTACCAAAGAAAAAAGCAATTTTTTGTTCAATGAATTGTTCTGTTTTAAGAGCGTGTATATTCGTAAAGTGTGCATTGAATGGTGTAAATGCGAGGATTTCGGCGGGTAACAGGCAGAGACGAGGCACGAGTGAAGCCGACGGGGCACAAGCGAGAGCTTACCGTGAAAACGCGCCCGAATTCTCTTGGTATTTTTCTCTCTCGCTCTCTGAAAGTCTCTCCGTCTATCCCCTGTATCTGTATGTGCAAAGCGTCGTCTCTCTGGCTGGAAAGCACACGCACTATCGATTTTACAGTGTGTCGCGTGCAGCAGCAGCAACGAAGAACGCGAGAGAGGCCACGCTCTACGATTTTTACGTCTATAAATTTTTTCGTCCCTCTCCGTGCCCTGGGCAAAAGCTCCTCGTCGTTGACTTATCCGCTCGAGAATTCTCCGCTCTTTATTGAATTTTTCTTCTCCTTTTTTTTCGATGAAAAAATTTACCAATATTCCCACCACTCCTCCCTCGCATCGACCCACGAGAGCGCCAATACATTTCAACGAATGACTCTCCACAGCCTTGGATAAATTTTTTTATTTTACGTCGCATGTCACGTGGAAGAGAATTCTTATCGGAAAATAATTTTGTGCGATATAAATCAAGCGTCAAAATAGTCCAGAGTTTTATAATAACTTTTATGTTTGCTTGAAAGTATTTTTAGTTCAGCTTTGTTTTCATACTGAAAAATAATTGCAGGTTGTGATTAACGATTCGTTCAATGTATTAAAAATTTTCAGCTAAATTGGAAAATTTGCAACATTTTGAAAGTTGTCAAAAATTATCGGCAGAACAACATCCCTGCTCAAAATTTGTCTGCTCAACAATGCAATACGACAATATTCAATCTGTATAGCAATTCGAGTAAACCAATTTTGAGCAGAGATGTTGTTCTGCTAAATTATCTTTTTAAATTATTATAATTATAAATATTATTAATATACTTGTTTTACAAAATATAATAATATATACCGAAAAAAATTACAATTACAGTGCATTATAAACGAAAGAATTTTCATTTTTTAATTTTTATTTAGATGAATACTGTCATCTAGTTTTTTTAGTAATTGTAAAATGTATGCAAATCTATTTAAATACTTTTTTATTTGGTTACAAGATGATTTCATATAATTTTGTAATAAAAAATGTTAATACTTGGCGTACTTTTTTTTTCTTGTGAAAAAAGTTTTATTTTTTATTTTTATAAGGTCAATTATCGAATGTCATCATTGAAAATAACATCTCTGAACATTTGAACTTTTCGAGACCAACCCAAAATTCTTCAACTTGAAAATGAATCAAAGACCTTTTAGGATATGTTCTTTATTGGTGTAACTATTCACTTATAAATAATTAATTTTTTATAAATCATCATGCATCATAAATTCTTCGAAACGCTACATTTTTCCACGAAAAGTGCAAATATAATTCGGATGATGTGAAGTACAATTCGTGTTTAGTAAAATATTTGTAAAATAAAATGTACTTAATTTTATGGGAAATTGAGCAATTTTTTGAAGATTGTCAGAAGATGGAATTGAATTCGTCCTGTGATAAAAATGGATCGGCGGGAATGATAATTTTGTGAAAGGTCACTTGTCGCTTTTCCGTGCTGCTGAGAGAGGTCAAAAAGGGTGGCGAATGGAATAGGGAAAAGCTAGGAAGAGGACGCGAAGGATCCCAGGGACGTGATTGTGTGGAAAAGGGAGAAATTGGCTCGTGTTGGTGCGGATTCGCATTTGTCCGTACTCGTGTATATAACATCCGTGTATCCAGGACGAAACACAAGACCTGGAGGGATGGACGCTAAGCCCAAAGGGGTTTACGGAAAACCGGGACATCGCGTAAACTTGACCCGCTGGACCACGTGCTCGCTTTACTATAGTGTTATTATCGTGCACTATATCGTCCACCTGTGTGAACGACGAGCCATATGGAAATAACGTCTATCTGGGTCGAATTTTCTTCCCAATCTTCCTATTTCACTTTCCCCAAGAAAAAAATTCAATAAAAAATATTTATGTACTCCATTATATTTTTCAATCGATTTTACTCTAACTAACTTCAATCGATTTTACTCTAACTAAATATACACTGATATGAATTATTTTTAATGAAAAATCACGAAATTAAACAATTTTATTATTTCAAGTACTATAAACTTTTTATCACGAAATATATTCGGTAATTATTCGGATGATACCCCACCCCCTCCAAGGGGGCGCGGGGTAAGGGAAATGTTAGTTCATGGCCCCCCAAACAGAATCCCATAAACGATTAGCGTTGGTCACCCCCCCCCCCCAAAAAAAGTTATGGGGTTTTGAAAGTTTGAGATTTTCTACAATCTAGAAAGACAGAAATACACGGACGGATAATGAAATAAGGGTAGGAAACGACGATAAATATTATATTTTTAATAATAAACAAATATTTATTGATGATCACACATTCTGATCATTGTTAATTGTTATTAATTTTTGTTCACTGTTATTTTGGATTGTGGATATTTTTGCAGGGGGGGTGACCGACGCGATTTCTCTTTGGCATTGTATTCAGGAGGTCAAAAACTATAAGTCCCCCCACCCCCCGGCCCCTGGTGGCGTTCAGACGTGAAGCTCCCGACGGGGTCCAGGGGCGAAGCCCCGGTAGGATGGTTGGGGGGAGGCGAAGCCCCCTGTCATTAACCTTCATTTAAAGAAAAAGTTGCTCCTTTTGTTATCTCACCCCCCTCGCCTTTTGTTATTTTTAATTATAAATATCTTTGCAGGGGGGAGGGGGGTGTGACCAACGCAATTTTTCTTCGGCATTGTATTCAGGAGATCGAACACTAAATCCCCCCACCCCCCAGGCCCTGGTGGTGTTCAAGCTTGAAGCTCCCGATGGGGTCCAGGGGCGAAGCCCCGTTAGGGGGGTTAGAGGGGAGGCGAAGCCCCCTAAACTGTCATTAACCTTCATTGAATGAAAAAGTTGCTCCTTTGGTTATTTTTACCCCTCTCGCTTTTAGTTGTTTATAATTGTCGATATCTTTTCAGGGGGGAGGGGGTGACCGACGCGATTTCTCTCAGGCATTGTATTCAGGAGATCAAACACGGTAAATCCCCCCACCCCCCTCCGAGGTGGGAGTATCATCCGAATAATTACCCTTTATTTTAATATAGTAAAAATGTTATATTTTCAACAAAATATACTCTAAAATAATTTTTTCGACAAAGGAAGTGTCAAACCCACAAATTTTCAATATGAAATCATGCATGAATGATTTTTCACCAAATAATTTTCGATACGACAATCAAATTTATAATTTCAAGAAAAAAAATGCACAAACTATCTTGTATTACAAAAAATTTTATTCTTGATCTTTCATTGATTAACAATTTCATTGATTAATAATTACTCCAATTTGTTTTCAAATGAAAAATCTTTAAGGTACTACTATCGGTTTTAAACCTACCGTTAAGAATTTCACGAAACTTGGCATATTGATTACTTTATAATAAGAATATGAACCAGTTAAATATTCAAAGGTTTTTAGAGAATTGAAAAATAGTTATTAAGATTACAAAATACATGCTTTTAACAATGATCCTTATTATGCGAGATTACAGAGTTGATTTTATTTTACGAAGTAATTACGAAGAAATTTACGAACTGAGAGTAATTAGTATAATAATTAATCAAAAGTATGTATTTTGTAGTTAGTTAGTTCGGTTGGTTTCCTTTCGTACAGCTTCTAGCTTTAATCACGATATTCCCTTCCATTTAGAACCGTCTATTGCCATGGTTCAT
>JAPYYX010003579.1:0-10402 GCA_030522605.1 Cremastinae sp. B BG-2022a | reverse complement strand
ATGTTTAAAATGAAAAAATCATTTTTCAAATTGAAAAGATTTATCAAATATGGGAATATGTTCAATTCAGTTCCATTTGAAAACGCGAAAAAACAGTTATTGATTTGACTAGCATGAAGCGACAGAACCTCCTTAATTGAAAATAATATTCATTGACTAAAAAAATATGGAACACTTTGCATGATTATTTATTCACATTCAACTTTTTTTTGGCACAGATATTTGTGACCAGAGTCACCTGGATCTAGTTGAAAAATGCGATTAAAAAGAAAATGCAAGATGCAAATTTCGTCCTTTTTTCAATTTTCTTGCGATCTAGGATAGTTGGGCGTTCGATAGTGGGAAAATGTAGTCGCGGATATTGCAGGCTGGTGTAGAAGCGAGTTCAGTATTGCCACGGATCGTTGAACTTATTATACAAGTCGGGCAGATCGTTGGACGATGAAGTGGACCGTCGTCGATAAATTTATGTTTCGCTGCCGGGATCGCGTTAACCACCTTGAAAATTATCTCTCATCTCTCTAACGTGTCTTTCACACACGTTTTTCTCCTGTTTTTCATTTTTTTCATTCCTTTTTTGAATTAATGCTTATCCTGTGTCTGGAATCCCCGTAGAAAAATGAAAAAATACGAGAAAAGTGGGATGGTAACTCGATAAATTTTCCTCGAGTTAGCCTCGATAATTTCGAAGCTCTTCCCAGCTGTCGGACCTCGCGAATCGATGTAATTTCAATGAATAATTTTATGAATTTTAATACCTCTTATCTCAAAATATTTTTAGTGATCTAATTTTTCTTTTTAATTGAGAAGTGAGATAAAAATCTGTAAGGAATGTTGGCTCAATTATTCATAAATTCATAATGAACATTTTTAAAACGTCTTATTTGCCAGTCCCACAAAATTATTAAGCTGGACAATTTTAGCATAAATCTAAAAAAAAAATAAGAATAAAAAAACAAATAAAGCACTGAAGACAAATTTGTAAATTGAAGCAACCTTGATTAAAAAATTATTCAGAATATGGTAAAAGGATCAAGTTACCCTGGTGCGTGGGTCGGTGACTAATTCGGTGGTATGAAGGTCGTCGCTGTCGAGTGAAGCGCTGCAAGGATCCCTGTAACGCCCTGGGCAGGCGCACAGAGGCTGAGTGAAATTTAGTCTGACGTAAACTGCATTGCAAACTTGTTGCACGGCGCACTCGGGAAGTAAATAAATGTGCTGGTTGTGAGGGTAGTAATGATATTTCGTCGGCTTTGCCAAAGCTGCACTCGCCCCTTCCGGTAGTCTCACGCCTGTCTGAAAATCAATCAACCGACAAATTGAAGTAGAAATTACGAATTTTACGTAATTAAATGATCAAATTAACTTGAAATGAATTAAATAAAAATAATTAAAAAACACAAAAATTCATTAACAGATTATTTAAAATCATACTATTTATTTCGTATTTAAATTTAAACGAACTTACGCAATGAAAATTATGAAAATTAAAATTTTTACCAAAAAGCAAGTTAATAGAAACGTGGTAAAATAGGACAAACAGGCTAGTTTGAATAACGTCGTGCAAAAAAATTTGCAGTCGTTTATTCCAATCGAATGAGGAATCGGAGAAGCGTTAACTCGGTTACTCGTTCCGAAACAATAAGGCAGAGCTCTCGGGTTCGTAAATAAGGCAAAGCTCGTTCAACAATGATGAAGAAACAATAAAGAGTCGATGAAGGGAAAAGAGAAGCAAAGAATTCACACGGAATATTAGAACAATGCGAAAACCAATTTTCCGTCATTATTCCGCAGCGATGAACAAAAAGGTAAATCGTTATTCTTCGTTTTTTTCCCCTTTCCTTTCGTTGCGTCAAAGATGCATCTCTCGCACCGTCCTATGGTTTTTCCGTTTATACGATTCTTTGTTGTTTTTTTTCTTTATTTTTCGCCACCGGCTTTTTTCATGCAAAAAATTAGGTACGAAAAAAAAATCAGACTGCGAGAAGATTAACATCGCGAATCAAGATCGGGGCGAGACTCGAAAATTAGCCGTGACCCTTTCTTCGTCCGCGTTCCAATATTTTTCTATCTCTTTTTTTATCGCACGCTCCGCTTTTCGGTCCCATTTTTTCGGTGCGATATAATTCGAGGCTCGTTCTTCTGGTACCATTTCTTTTGCTTTGATCCTCTCTTTTATTTTTCATCGAAGGAGCCGATCGAGCGTCTCTTCGTGGCTCATTATTTGGAAAACGAGGAAAGAGACTCTTTTTCCTTTTGATATTTTTAAAATTTTTTTTCTCCACAAAATGAGCACACTATGCTATAAGGGAAAAAAACTATTGAAAGAGAAAAGAAAGACGCTTGGGACAGTTACGATAGGAAATTAGGGCTCAAAAGCGCGCTCGCGACGCTCGTAATATCGTGGCCGGGTAAAATTATCTCCATTCCTGGTTCTTTTTCGATTTACTTGGTTGAAGCCGTTGTCATCGTTACGCATCGATCAACCCGGTGAACCTCCACTGTGTCGCCTCCGATTATCGTACTTATTCTTTCACTCCTCTCTTTTCCTTTCTTTCTTCTTTTTTTTCTTTATTTTCTCAACCGCGCGTTAAAAGGTTTTCCTCATGCGGAAAACCTTTCGCTCGTTTTAAATATCGAGGAAAACTTCCGCATAGAATATTTTTCATAATAACCACAATGTATACAGCTTCATTAAAATTAATATCACGAGAAACTTGTTTTTAAAGGTTTTACGCTCTTTATTAATAAACGCAGCCTGAATTTCGAAAATTTACATTTTTTATTAACTGAGCTGAGTGCCTGCAATTCTCGTATAAAATTTAAATTGTTTCATCAACTTCTATTAGAGTAGAAACTTGAAATTTTCAGCTCAGAGCTGGATGCAGAGGCGACAAGTGGTTGATTTGACATGAAATACTTCACACATGCTTTTATGTTTTTATTTCCCAAATTTTTTCAAATGTTTCGTACTTACGTATATAAAATATCTTAATCTTTCTCCTTCGATACGGAAAAAAAGAGCAACTCACACATGAAAAGAAGAAGTCGCGGTATTTTCAGATATTAGAGGACTGTCGAATGTCTATCATTATTGGCATAAATCGCAAGCAACTGTGTATCAAAATAATAATTTCGTCACAGCGTGACGGCGAACGCAAAATCCACCGGTGTATACGTAATGAACGGTATTGCTCTCGAGCTTTAGCGTAGCAAAATAATCCGTTAGCGCGTGTTTAACGCTGCGACATGTCCACCAACGTCGAGAGTCCTCTCTCCTCGTCTTATATACTACTCGAAGCAAAACTGTTTCTTCTTCTTATTTTTCCATTTCTAAATTTATATAGATACAGTATATAATTAAGCGAAAAGGGGCTCCAAGAGATTCTCCCGTTCATTATCCGCGTCTTCGCCTTTTTCAATATCCGCCTATCAATTTTCTCGGTACCTCTCGTCGTTGTGTCTCGTCGCGCAATCGAACCGAAAAAAATCCATGTTGCATTCAAAACCGTGCATTTATACACGAATAAATCCCAACGCGAATTACAACTCTGTCAGATTTCCTGAAACGCTTGCCCTCGTTTTTCTCTTCCTCGCTGCGCGAAATTTTATTCGTCTTTTGTCAGCGACCGTTTATGATGTTCAATATTATAATTAATTTGAAACTGATATCAGTTTGATTGGAATTCCCGGATGAATACCAATTTCAGAAAATGAATCATTCGAAATGAACCTATAATCAACTTCATCTTAAACGAAATGATATTGTATTCATTCGAACTTCATATGAAGTATTGCTGAATTCCTGGAATATTAATTCCAAAAAATGGAAACGTGGAGATCGCATGGGTACAGAATCCATCTCTTACGCTATTTTGAAAAAATAAATCCAATTAATTTTTTTTATCATGAGGAGCAAAATCATTTATTTACGAAAAATAAAATAAGTGATGAAAAGTAAATTTTCCTATTGATCGTGAAGATGACAGAGGATAAAATTTCCCACGATATCCCGCGAGCATCGATTCCGTTAAATAAAATAACGCGTCTGTTCCTGATACATATTTCACCGGTTTTATTTCTCTTCCCCGAGTTTAAAGCGATCTCAAGCTTTTCTCACCGGTACCCGATGCATATATAAAAACCGGTAAAATTTATTTCTTGTATTCTTGACAAAGTGCGTGTTCATAAAATGCGTACTGAAGTGCGTGCGCTCCGGAGCATTTTAAAAATGCATTTAGATGTACTTAAGGAGAGAAATAAATGAAAAAAAAAATGAAAAAATGATATACAGATAAAGGATAAAAGGTGGAAAACGATCGAAGCTTGTGCTGCGCACGGGGAACGAAGAATGTGCGCTTGTATTAGGAGCGCGCGCGCGCGAGTTAAGCACGCATCCACGTCGAATGCGGTCACGCACTCGCATAACGTCTTCTCTAATGCGACTCGTTCTATCTTTTCTATATTCATCCACTTGAGTGGATGTGCACAAAGGCATGCGATAGAATATTACAATCTTTCTGAGGAAAGAGAAAGAAATATAATGAAGACAGGGATAGAGAAATAATCGAGGAAGATATAGAAAAAAGATCGGAAGAGTGAGAGAGATAATTTTCCACACAATTTTCATTCGAACATCCGCTCATTCGATTTTCTTGAATATGATTTCATTCCGTAAGAATCGTGATGTTATTAATCTTTGTCAAATTATTAATAGCTAGATTGATTTTCTCACGTGCTGGAGCGAGCTGGAAAAAAGATTCACTCGCTCCTCCCCCTCCCTCTTATTTTACCGCCGATCGAGGAGGAAGAAGGAAATGATTGCGAGTGAAAAGAGGCACGCGAGATTAATTCGTGATTCGGGACGATTATTGAGAACGTGCGTCGATTGACGTTTTTTTTTATCTCTCCTTTTTCTCCTTTTTCACTCGGTTACTCACTATTTTGCTTTCTCTCTCGGTTGCCTTTTGTGTCGAGAAACTTCGAGGGTGAGATGGAAGGATAAAGAAGATAGTGTGTTTTATCGTATGCGCATGTGTAAGTTGATGTTCGTGTGTACCTGCAGACGCGGATAATATTTTCTTTTGGCTAAGAAACTTCCTGGAACGTGAAGCTATGGCCGGCTCTCTTCCCTCATTGTTTTTACCTTCCTTCCTATCTCAGTCTCTCAACCTTTGTACTCGTTTTCTTCGGTTGCGAAAACACAGGAAATCACTTTTAAAATTCCTATTGGTAATTTTTTTTTTCATACTGAACATTGACCGGAACATTATTTTTCAAACTTTTCACATTTCCGACGTCAATTTCCTTGTACCGGAGTTTATGAATGCTCGGAAGTTATTCTTCCTTCTCGTCAAAGTGAACGATCGCGGAAAAGGGTTTTTTTTTTCATTTTTTAATATTATGATTATGATATCCGATTAATATCAGGAGACAATTTTTCAAGCATCTCGCGTTCGAGTAAAAACAGGGAGACAGATTTCATTTTCCACGTCAGCGTTCTGATTTGCACCGACGTTTCACGGGGAGTTTTTTTTTATTTTGCGTATTGCAGGAAAAAAAGCGATCCCGAACGGCTGTCTGATCGATACTTTCTTAATCTACTTGATTATAAGGCAGAGCTAGGAAGTCGACGGAGGATTTGTCCGTTCAAGCGTGCCGTAAACTCGTCGACCTCCCGTGTTCGGAGGAAGAAAACAGTAGGATGTACTTGAGAAGGGGAAAAAAAAAAGAAATAAGAGGGATCGAGAAGATGAGAAAAGAGACCTCGACCTCGAACCGTTTTCCACTTCCCCTTTTCCCTTTTGTCTAATATGTGTTTTATTCCTCCTCGCTGGTTCAACCCTCTTTTTCTACCTCCTTCTCCTCACGACCGAGAGTGCAAACTCATCTCTTACTGCAATCAGAGTTCATCGATCCGTGTCCACTGGAAATTCTATTTATTGTCAGTTTCATGTTTGGTCACGTTTTACTCAAACACGATCTTATTTCAATTATTCTTTCATTTTTTTTTCTGGGTATTCATTTAATTATCCTCCACTTGCACGTTTACATTGCACGTTTTTTTACCTGATGTTTGATTTAAATCTTTTTAGTGAAATACTACAATTTCATTTATTTACACAGTTGCTTTGTTCCACTTCTCTTAATCAGCTGTTTACATTGAATTAAAACTAGATTCAACAAAGTATAATTGGTGGTTGCAATTAAAATTTGTCTCTTGACAAGGGAAATGTTTTAGGGCCCTGCGTGCGACCCGCACGAATTTTCGTTTTCTTTAGTTAATTTTTTGAGTTACATGCCAAACTTTTATACCAATAATGTGTATTTTTCTGCGCTCGGTATTTATTTTAGACCCTTCCAAGCAGATCGCGTGACCAATGTATTTTTCTTTTCTCATTTTAACTACATTTTTTACTCCAAGGATCCTCCTGGGTGCTCGGTCATGACTCTTTCTCTCTTTCTATCTCATTTCTTTCTCGAGTAGCTTTTTAGCCGAAAGAAAACGTAGCTACGACCGCAGCAAACGTTAAATGGATTTTTTTCTATTCTTCGTTTCTCTCTCTCAGCGTTTCTTTTATTTTGCAGCTGAATCTCTACTCTGTATTTATAGCTTGGTTGTAAGCATTTGCCTCCTACTACAGTCAACCATTTTTGCCGCTTAATAGTTACGTAGCTCCGGCATGAATTTTTTCTCCTCTTCTTCTCCTCTCCATGGTTTCACGACGTAGGAAAAATCGTGACCGTCAGGGCGAACGGAAATTCAATGTCGATTCTTCATCCTCTTCGCTTCCCCCGTCGTTGTCGTCGATCTTTTTGATGTACTAACTTTTTCTCTTCATCATTTTTTTTCCTTCCGATGCAACAACCCTAATCATAACCTCGGGACTACACGAATATTATTTTCCCTCCGGGATTCTCTCGCCACTTTGA
Source organism: Cremastinae sp. B BG-2022a (assembly GCA_030522605.1). Classification (NCBI taxonomy): domain Eukaryota; kingdom Metazoa; phylum Arthropoda; class Insecta; order Hymenoptera; family Ichneumonidae; species Cremastinae sp. B BG-2022a. Next base: position 3,469 of record JAPYYX010003579.1, on the reverse strand, counting down.
CTTCGAAATTCCAGAATTCAAGAAATATTTTTCATCCTTTTATCGACTCGGAATTCTGGATTTGATGGCATTCGACTACATCTTTTTTTAAAAATAAACTTTCAGAGCTTCAGCCATTGCTAATAAATATTAAAATAAAATGCAAAAACCATCGTAAATTAGGATGAAGTATAGAAAATTATTATTTCTTTGGCTAGAAATTGTATACAATTAGTATAAAAAGTCGATAAATGAATCAATGGAAATACAGAAAGATTTGAGATAAATTTGTATTCTTGCAAATTTAAAGGTTTTATAAGAAGTGCAAACTGGTGGCGTGTATATGCGATCTTGGTGAAGTAGTTTAAGTGGAAATTACTAAGTGCCCTCGGTAAATCGTGACCGTGCGCGATATCGTAGGAAACCTCGCGAGAGAAAAGATCCCTCGGCTTGGAGTCATTCGATACGAGACCACACTGTTAAATACCGAATTACCTCTTCATGCTAGACTCTCTTTCTGTCTATTTTTTGTATTCTTTCCTTTTTCTTTCTCGCTTTTCGTTCTTTTTTTGGTTTTTGTTTCCATCCCCCGGGGAGTTTTAATAGTCACTTTCCACGACGAGGAACGATTCCACGAGATGCAACGATTATTATACGAGGACCAAGTTCGCGGTTGAAACACCCAACAACGCTGCGAGCTCCCTCCGCAACCACAGAAGACGGGAGAATCGAGCAGAACCGAGAGGAAGAGAGAGTTGCTTGAAAATAAAATTTTTGACCCCTCTGACTTTTCTCAGCTATTATTGGGCCATGTTTTTAATTCTCGAGGGATAAAATGATCCTTTTTTTTATTTTCGATATTTTTGAGTGGTTATTTTTAAGACAAGCGTCGATCAAGCTGCTTATAATGTATCTTGTGCTCCAATTTATTCAACTTCCTACAAAAATTCAAATTCGAATAAAAATTTTTTTTTTAATTTCCATTGATTTCATGGTCTTTTTGTTTATTTTACTCTGAGAGGTCGAAATTTGATATTACTAAATATCATATGTCACAAACATTAGTGTACACATCCTGTACGTACCCGTTATACAGAAACTGACGAATTCCATTAACTGCAATGTTATCTTTTACCTCCTGGCTAAATGTATATGAAACTTTTCGGAGGAAAATATGTGCGTCCCTATACAAGCGTTTTCATGTTTTCTCAATATCTACACATGTTCCATAACCCAGTTTGTTGCTTTTATCGAAATCCTCTGAGCTTTTTCGACTCATCTGTGATTTCGAAACAGGAGAGTTTCAAGGATTTATTGTCGGATCTCTGATAAACGTTTCGAGAGTTTGCTCGATCGAGCATGTATCCTCTATTTTTACTCTTGCTTTGTTTCTCCCTCCTGTGTATGTATATTTACGAGAAAACGTGATGCATATACGGGTACAAAAGTTAATGATCTCGTACGCTCGTGTCTCGTTTCGCTATACTCGTCTTTCATTCTGGCCCCCTGACCTCGGTGTGCCCTCTTTGCTAGCGAGAGAAAGATCGGGCCAGCGCCTGAAAGAGGCTAAAAACGAGCGAGCCTGTGTACTCTCATGGCGAATCGCGAAAGGAAAGATTCAAGGCACATTCATTGTATCGAGCCCGAAGTGAAATTCACCGATTTTCACTCCACGATATAAATCGAAATTTCCCTTTATACTTTCATTCTATTTGTATACACTCCTGCTTTTCATATCACGATGTATTTGCATTTTTCAACTTTTTCTAAAATGAGCGAGGCTCATTGATCTTGACATCCTTTGAATATTTATATAAACATACTCATGCAATAAGGGACAGAAAAATCGATAAGACTGTGTATCATCTCGAATTTTTTACGATTGATCAACTTTTAATATCTCTATGTTGAATCTTTTTCAATCACTTGGTTTGCAAATACGTATTTCTACTATACATAGAAATGGATGCGATCGAATTTTTATCATTTTATTTTCCTGGATGTTTTTATTAAACTGGATTTAAAAGAATGAAAATGTTAACGTAAGATTTATTTCAAATTAAATTTTAATAAATAGCGTATCTTCAAAACATAAACTCTGGATAAAAAATAAAGAAGAACGCGCCATAATTATCGTATCTGTCTACGATGAAAATGAGGACGTATACATTTAATAATCGTCTCGACACTCGTCCCGAATGATCTTTCGCGTCCTTTTCTATTTTTTTATTTTTTATTTCCTATATCCACCAGGTCGTTCCTTCATTGTATTTTTTTCTCTTCATTTTCCCCTTCCTCGAACTTTTCTCTTTCATTCTTCGCGCGAACCAGCGCTCCGATGACGAGAGAAAAGCGCTCGATGAGATTCACGCTGAATCCACATCAGGTACGACGGAATTTTTTATTATTGTACAAGTTTCACCGCGCGCGGCTCAGATTTTTTTCCTACTGGAAAAATAGCGGTCGGAGTGATGCCAGCCGGTGAATACAGACGAACGTTAAGCTAATCGCTCTCTTCTCGAAACATTTAAATGTCTCGCTCCTCTTTGCTCGTGTATCATCGTTCACAGACACCTCTCTTATCCCCCCCTCTCTCTCACTCTCTATCATTCTTATTCTCTCCTTATCCCCCTTTTTTCATTCTTTGAATCGCTAAAGATAATTAATAACCCGTGAAACCTCGGTACGTAATATAATGATAGAGGAAAAAGCTGGAGAAAGATACCGAGTTTCCTCGAACGGTATATATCTGAGGCACGATCGAATTTCTTTTTTTTTTATTAATCTGTTTCACGATACTCCTCCAAAATACGTGTTTTGATTTCTATATCATTGTAATTAGGAATTAATACTTATACGTCATTTTTATCTCATTTTCACTACAATGTAAGAAAAAATCATTTTAGAATTCTTGAGAATTTTATTGAAACTGCTAATTAATATTATACAAAATTTCACTGTAAAAAATTATGAGAAATTTACCATACAATATGAAATAATTTTTTGTATGCCAAAAAATTAACGAATTAATGACAAAATAAAATTCCAAAAAATTCATCGTAGTAAAATCAAATTTATCCGAGAGATTGCACCCGGTAAATTCTGAATATACGTATAGACGAAAAACAAACATAATTCTCCTCAAGAAAAATTATGCCGTTTTTCTTGAATTCTGGAGACTCGACTTAATGATCGCCTCGATCCTGATAATTGGATTTTTAACGTTCTCACGTTACGATCCCACTAAGCGTCACTCCATCCCCGCTTTCACGTTTTATTTGCGAACTAATGAATAGATGAGAAGGCGCCTGCACGGATTTCGAATCTTTTACGGTTCGCGCACACATGCGCAAGGTGAAAATATAAATCTGACTATTTTTCCCTTTTTTAATACAGTGCGACCTACGAATAAGCACGGTAAGGCCCCCAAGGGGAAGAGTATTTTCGAGAATTCGGGTACCCCCACCAGGTGCGCGCTCGACCCTGGCTG
>JAPYYX010003578.1:0-12426 GCA_030522605.1 Cremastinae sp. B BG-2022a | reverse complement strand
TTTTCTTTTTTCAATCGATTCAGGATGATAAACTCTATAGTAGATTTTAAATTCTTTAAAAGTTTAACTACCACGATTTTTCTACATACATCCTTAATGGCGAAAAACAAAAAAAAAATTTTCAAAACCGTCCGATTTGGCGTGGAATGCCCCATATGTATATTTGTATATATTGCTGGGTAAGAAAACCTTTCATTCTTCCTTCCGCGATCATGGATACACGATGGATTCATCCTTGGACATCGATGATCTGTGGCCCGACGGGGTGTGGTACATACCTCGCTCGTTGGAAGATATGCCGGTTTCAGTCGCTCAACGGTGACGTTTTCATCGGAGTTTTCTTCTTCAGGCTCATTATCGTCTATGACTAATGTAGGTTGCTTTGACACCAAGAGAAAAAGCAGTAAGGGTACACGTCTTCCTATACATGCGAGAGGATGATGTCGTCCGACACATACGCTATGACGAATTAATTATTTTATTTGCCAATAAACAGTGCGAACAATATTCGTCTCATCAGCACTACTTTCAAATGATCAGAGTTCGCTTACGTGCCGTATCTGCAATAGTTCAGGAGATATAAGCGTTTTTAGGTTTTGATACTGTCGAAACTTTTTTCTGATTTTTTCGTCCAAATCGATTTCCCTAACATTTATTTTTGAAGGTTTATTATTTTTGTATAGATTAAAATTTATATCCAATTTTAATTTAAACCTATTGATTGAAATTCAAATTTATATTGGAGGTAAAACTTATTTTAGTTTATGATTATCAATTTTCTCCCGAATCCATATCTACTACTCATGTCGTTGCTGCGCGAATCATTCATATTATGATGATGATGACCACACAAAGCCCGGAACCCACTGGGTCGCCATGTACGTCGATCGACATAGACACGGGTGGTACTTCGACAGTTACGGATTACCACCCATCATACCCGAACACCTTGCACGCCTCCGACGAAACTGTAAATTCTTCCAAATCAACGATAGTCAATTGCGGAGTACAAATTCACAATGTTGCGGACAGTATTGCGTTATGTTTCTTCATTTTATGTCTAGTGGTCTTGGGATTGCTAGGTTTCGAGAAATATTTTCCAACAACTTGTCCCGAAACGATAAAATAGTCGGTGATTACTACAACGCGTTCGCCATGAAAAAAAAAAAGCTGAACGTGACATGGATGGTAGTGGTATTTCTGTGGGTGGTAGTAGTAGTAAGAATTATTTATTCGATCATAAAAATTTCCATTGTATACAGGGGTATTGTTCTCGTAGACGTTATTAAGAGGGGATTATAATAGAAGTTCTGCAAATAGTTGATGATTTGGATAGTGGAGAAGTTCTTTTGATGACATTAGCGTGAATACCACCTCTACTTTTATCACCTTCACCACTATTTTCTGCTAATGTCATCAAAAGAACTTCCCCACTATCCCAATCATCAACTATTTGCAGAACTTGTATATTATAATCCCCTCTTAATAACGTCTACGAGAACAACACCCCTGCATACAATGGAAAAAAACTACTCATCAAATATCTAGGCACCAAACACAACAACGTCGAGTTCATATCCATCCCATAGTGTCTTCAGCGCTTGACGAGACATGATGTGCGCCATGAAGGAGCGGAAAGACAAGTTAAACACCTCGTTATTACCTGTCATGTACAGGCTTAGCAGAGTATCGTCACGAATTCTCTGGATGGGTCTGGATATCGGCGAAAAAAATCAGTTACAACCAATTATCCGATTAATTTGCGATATTAACGGATGGGTGACTCTGGATTCTCGTATCTGGGATGATTTTCAAAATCATTTTACCGTCATTGCATCGAATCTTCAGAACGAGGAAGAAGAAGAAGTCAGCCTTAAAACAGTTTTCATCGCTGGTTCTGGCTACATCCTGGAATATACGAAGAATACTTCAACAAACCATCTGTATTCATCCAAAAAGTGATGGGTCCCAACATCAACATCGTAGAACGACGTGCTCCGTTTTTCCGATTCATGAAAAGCAATCGTCAATAAATTCTTATATAGAGTGGTTACAACGCGTCTCTTCCGATGTACAAAAGTGTAAAAATATATTGGTCACTACTATCGCGTCAGAAGTTGCCAGAATCACTTCTAAAAGAATACGGCATAAGATCCGTACCAAAAGACAAAAAATTAAAGAAACTGGCAATAAAAAACTTGCTATTTCCGGTCTTTCGAGCGAATTACCAGCGCATGCAAAAATATCTGTAAACAATAATCTTTTAACTAACCACTTGAAATATATTGCAAATAATGTTCTAGATACAAATGTACATAATGTAAGTTTGAAATTAAAAAAAAAGTACATGGGTCACTTTGGCGAACTTCCCCCACTACTCCACACTGCCCCTACTACTTGGCACCTCCCACCAGTGCTCATCAAGGAGTAGGGGTCGCCTAAGTGACCCATATACTCATTTTCCTATGTGTCGTTACATTCATATGTGCGCACGTTTCTCTCTCCAATTTCTTTTACATTATTTCTTATTTCATTAATTATAATTATTATTAATTATTAATTAGAAAATAGATTTAATAGAAGAGCCCCATTATATTTGTATTTATTCGCGGTTCTCGCGGAATTATGCAGCAACGCGCTCTATCGACAGATATCTCATTCGCGTCACACTTTTTTTGCAGTCGGTAAGAAAGATTTTCCTTTAGGATTGTGCAAATTTTTTTATACATTTTCAGAAAACTTTGTATTTTAAAATTTCTTACACCTAAAAAGTGTGTTTGAAAGAGTGTTACATTTGCCTTTTCTTTCACAAATGATCAGAAAATTGAAGTACTCTCGTAGTAATGAGTAACGTAAGTGTCATGTAACATGCGGATGTGTGAATGTGTGGAAAAAAACACGAACACGGGCATGTAGAATCCATGATGGTATCGGATGGAAGCATAATCGATATTGTGAAACTTCGATATAGTGCAGAACTATGGCCAAATACGGTTTTTCATCAATGTTAGCCAAGAAAAATATAAAATAAACGGAGTTTGAAAACAATATTATGATCGAAATAAAAGTATGCTATTACTTGTTTTTGTTAACGTTTCTGGAATCAGCATCGCAAATACGACCATCTTTCCACGGTCACAACAATGGTAAGTTCTTATGCACTTGCAAAATGTTTTTATGCACCTAGAAACGAAGGAGATCGCGCGCAAACATTTTTTTTCGCAATTTTTACAATAGTTCCCAAATAACTGCGTAGAAATTATCAGACCCATGCAATCACCTTTCGATCAGTGATGTCGTATTTTGTTAACATCGTCAAAGGTCATACAACACCTTATCATCTGATCACACGTCTTGACAATTTCTTTTCGATTGTGTATGTCTCACGTCATTACTGCGTATTTCCTGCAAGAAAATTATTTCAATACGATATATCGAATGAAAAAAAGAAGACAGAAATTATCTCTAATGTGCGAAAAAATTCATTTTTCAAATTTTTGTTTCCTGACATAAAATTTTATTAAAAAGAAAAGTTAGATATTTTTTATCATTACTTATACCGAATAAACCACGCTAGAATGAATTTATTCACAAAAGAGATCTTTAAATGTTGCAGCTTTCGTCCAGGATGACAATGATGTTCAATATCTTTTGGAGAACATACCTATCTCAATGCACAAGGTAACAAGAAACTTTCATTTAACACAATTTTCACTCGAATTGTTTCATATTTATCATTGTTATGCTAGTTCTATTAATATCATTGTTATAATTTTGTGAGAAAAATAGTAATGTTTATTTTAATTTTGACAGGGCTTTGCCAGTTCGGTTCAAGGGGCTGGGTAAGCACTATTCTCGTACCGGCGACGGTGAGTGGAAATAGGAAAGGTGTATGGAACTCATTTTCGAAGCTTAATTTCTCACCGATAAAAAAATTCTACAGGCTTCCAAAATAACTCTTATTCGAACCCTTTAAGGATGTTGATCCCTTAAAACTTGCATCGAGATTTTTTTAGGAACTCTGCAAAATTTTGAAATTTGTTTTCAGGATATTCAGATATCACAGTTGGATTTAAAAATTGTGTTTGCACGTAAAGTCTCAGAAATATATTTTTTAGTGATCAACAATTAGTTTCCAACTGTAAAAAGACGATATTATTTAAAAATATTTGAAAATATGCATTAATAAACAACATTAAATATTACAAAAATGACTTTTATACTTATTGAAAATTGTTAGAAAAAGTAAAAAGCAGTAAAATAAAAATAGATATCTAATTCTTGAACTGAATTTATGGGAGCAACATCCTTAGTCAGGAACCCTATAACAATTCCCTGTAATCGATGCCTGTGAAAGTAACGAACTAACAATTTCTCTGACTGTAACACAGAATGAGTTTATCACTTTCACGCCTTTCCTATTTTCAAGCTCAAGTAGTCGAATAACTCTTTGAAAGAAAATATAGGGTAGAAAGTACAGAAATGTAAGAATGAATATTTTCTTATTGAAGGGACTCTACGCCGGACGACAAAAACGTACAAAGCACGTTACCGTACATTCAGTTTGAACCCAACATTCTCTTTTTCAAAGAGAGGTAAGAATAACCTTCTCATTGATTTTTTACCACTAATTTTAATCCATATTGTTTGTTATGCATACTTTTCGACTTTTTTTTGTAGACAACTTGGCATTCCTCATCAGGAAACAGTGACGTTGCTGAACAGAGATGGCAACAGAACGATTCATCTCACTTCCATTTCTGGAAGTACCCAACATTTTCACTCATCCTTCTTTCAAGATAAAGTAAATTTGTTAGAAAAAATATGTTTCAAAATCTTATTTTCGAAGATAGTGTGTAAAATTGTAAGAACTTTGTTATTATAAATATTATTATTTTTATGTAGGTAATTCCACCACTGGGGAATACGACTTTTAATGTAGTATTTCTTGGTCGAGAAGAAGGTGAAATTAGTAGTCATCTATTTATCCATACCTCGGATGGAACATTGAAATATCAAGTAATTATCACCAACTTTCGCAACATCATTTATTGAATTGATTATGGACAATATAATATTTTAATCATCTTCATATCCTTTGACCGTTGATTTTCGAAATTTTTTAGGTCAGAGGTACGAGTGTGAGTAGTCCATACAGACTACGTCCTGTTGTTGGTGTCAAGTTACCACTGAATGCATCTTTCACGCCTCTTATTTATATGCACAATCCTCACTCCGAGGCTATGCAGGTAATTTCATCAAAATTCATAATATTATATTACTATTTCAACATTAATATAAGTCTATTAATTTTCAAACCAATCTCCAGGAACATATTTCTTTTTGCCAACCGTAAATTTTTGTCCAAAGCAATTGGTATTACTGAACTGCAAAATTTATTATTAAAAACAAAATTACGATGACTAGCAATTGCTCGAAAGAATGTTGAGTACTTCCAGCTCAATCTTTTTCCGAATAACTTCACAAGTTCTGTGATATCAATATTTTTACATAATCACCATTTATCAATTTTACTTACTTTTTCATTGATGTAATCGTGATTATCTATGCAATTTCAGCCAACCTTCCTGTTGAGTTTCTTTATGATTTCATAGTACCAATGTTCTTATTACACGCGATTTTGTATTTATTATATTGTAACGAATATTGTTATTACAATATTACAGGTGGTAGAAGTATACAGTAGCGGAGTAGAGTTTCAGTTAGAGTTGCCATCAGGAGAGGCAGAGGGTCCTCGCGAGTTATGGGCGATTCCTCCGTACCAAACGAAGCCAGTTATAAGATTGCACTTCAATGCATACATGGAGAAAAATCACACAGCATATGTGCGGTGGGTATTGAAACAAAAGAAAATTATTTTTTTTCTGCAAATAATTATAAAAATTTGTATTTTGTAGATTGAAAGTCAACAATAGCGCTGAGATAATGGTAGTGGCCGTGGAGGTAGAAGTCGGTAGCGGAGCAGGTCTCCACTGGGGTGGAAGCTCCGCATCTATAAACTTAGGAATGGGCGGTTCGTTGCACTCGCCGACTCACTATTTGATCGCGTTGAGAAATTCCGCAAAAAAACCCGTCAAAGTTTTGGTAGGACGAAGCACAAGTATTTTGGAGAAATAAGTCTAGATCGAAATCATGTTAATAGGATAAAAAATGAATTGACTACTTTTCAGAATATCATCAGCACACCAGTTTCGAAAGCTCTCCGAATAGATTTCGAACCTATTGTCATACCAGGAGATACAGATGTTCCTGTTACTGTTGGTACGCTTATTTACGATTGTAAGTAAATTTTTACCGAAAAAGCCGCAAAATTGCAACGCAATGCATTGATTTTTTAATTTTCGTGTTTAAAAATTTAAAAATGTTCATTTTTTTTGTATAGGGAAAGCTGGATTGGAGACTCAACATTTCAAAGGGAAGTTAATGATAAAAGGAATCGGCTCCGGAGGTTCTAGTCAAAAGTTGTCAATTCCTTGGTCGGCTGAAGTGTTACAAGGAGGTCTCGAAATAAACACAACATTACATTACTGTTCTCCGCACTCGAACCAACCTCGAAACTTCAGTGTTATCAATAGATTTAAAATTCCACTGGCAATCACGAATGTTTCGCTGCCTGTCGAAGCTCGATCTTTCTTCACTGTAAGCATGAAAACAACATTTTTAATTGGAGAAAAGACATATATTTCGATTTCTTCAATAAATTTTTTTGTTTATGTTTCACAGATAAAAAATTTTCATCCACGAATTTTGAAACCTGGCCAGAGAGCCAACATATTTTCTATAGCAATGAATAATGAAAAGAAAAATGAAAACTTGAAACTCGAGTCATCGATATTTATTTATTCAAACGTATCGACGACCGAGGTCCCGTTGCTCAGTTATGAGGGCAAATTGCGGAAAATAATACCGGGTGAAAGAGACACCGACAAGGGCACGATGAATTTTGGCACAGTTGGCAGTGGAACGGAAAACGAAGCCATCTTTGCTCTCGAAAATCAGAATCCAGTTAACATTGAACTTCATGGATGGGGCGTTAACATGCCAGGGGCAGTACTCGAATTAATGGGTTGCCAGGATGGCCCAACGGAGCTATTCAACAAAGGATTTCGAAATGTTACTGTCTGCAGTCATACCGGAAATGTAAGTGATAACAATAAATCTAATTACTTGTAATGATCATGCTTATGTTTCTAACCAATTGTCACAAGTGACGTCTTGATTGAATGCAGAGTTAAAAACAAATGTTCCCAGGTTCATTATTTATTTATATTTCAAAAAACCAACATTTTCTATTTATGAATCTGGCTCATTGTAAAAATGTTCTTTAATTCCATTCGAAACATACTTTCTCCATTGAATGGTTTGTTTTTTCTTTTCAGCAAAGTATCAAACCTGGATACCTGGCGATATTCAAAATAAAAGTGAAAACTCCGACGGTTGAAGAAGACACAATCGTTGGAGATGTTTTCGTCCGTACGACTTACGAAAGGCTCATCGTGCCAGTACACATGAGAGTTGCTCATGGACGAATATCGCTGAAAAAATTGACGTTTACTGAATGTTTTCCGGTAAAAAAAACTAATACTGTCTTTTGTTTTCATTCGAGTATTTGGTACATAAAATGAGAAGAATTAATGGTGAATTTTCCAGGGATCCATTTGCCTGCAGCAAGTTAAAGTTCATTCTACGTTTGCTCGACCCATGGAAGTGACGTTTGTAGCGCCTGTTCAAAAAGACAATAGAGTAAAGTACATACCTTTGGAAGAATCCTCGCTTCCTGTAATATCAAAGGGTGAAAACCATATTGGCGCAATACAAATAGATCCATCAATTTCGTGCAAACAACAGTGTTATCTTGGATTGTCCTTGAATACGAGTGGTAAACATTAATTCTTCATTCTTGTAATCACTCATAAATATCTCGAAGGATTTAAAAATAATAACATAATGGTTACGTTTTTGTCAGTATCACAAGTTGAAGCAAGTAATGAGAATTTGTTTTTCGTAGCGTAACTAAACAAAAAGTTGATATTGTTGCAGCTGGCAGTCAGTGGTTAAATACGATGAGTTTGCCCTCCCATACGCGAGATTCGGATTTAAATTTGTTAAACGCGAGATACGCTCGTTATCTAAATGCGACGGGCGGCAGCAGTTCCTGGGACAATATAACAATGCGTCTTGACACAACGGAAGTTCGAGGTTACAAGTTCCACGTAAACATAAAGCAATATTGGCCGAGCCTGGTCGTCAGTTCAAGCAACATGAAGAACAAGAGTCTGCTCACGTTCCCGTTGACCCAAGTCGGAAACACATCGTATAAGATAATTAAATTACACAATCCGAGCACGAAGCCTCTTTTGATCCAATTGGTAATGGATCTGAATTATCCTCAGGGTACAAGACTCTATCATTCACTCCCTAATAGGTACGCATCATTCTACTTTTATTACCTTAAGGAGGTATTGTCATAATTATTAAAATGAACTTTAGCAATGGAATTTTTCTGGCAGTAAAGAATATAATGTCAGTTCCTCGATAGCGAAATTTGATGTAGCATTGCCGATTGAACAAGATGGAATGAATTTGTATGAAATTGCATAAAAGCTGGGAAAAGCTATAGAGTCTTTTGAGAAATGGTTAGAATACTTTCGTTAAGTGAAGAAAAAATGTATTTAGATCGAACTTTTCGGCAATCTGAAAAAATTCACGGATTCCTTGGCCTATAAGGATTGAGATTCTCACATAAAAAAAATTACAGTTACCGAAGTTCTGAGAAAATTATTCACTCATTGAAGTACCATTTCGTTGGCATTTCACGTGACTCCATACTAATTGATACAAAAAAGAGAATCAAATTAACACTATAGAATAATTTTTTTTGTTTATTTTGTGTGATATGGAAATGTTTAAAGTGAAAAAATAATTTTTCAAACTGAGAAGATTTATCAAATGTGGGAATATGTTCAATTCAGTTCCATTTGAAAACGCGAAAAAAACAGTTACTGATTTGACTAGCATGAAGCAACAAAACCTCCTTAACACATGTATTCAATGACTCGTCAATAATTCGAAATTTTCTCAATTCAGGTTCAAGCCGATTTGTTTAGACTGTCCAGCGAGCGTCGATGGAGAGTTCAAGTTTAACGAGAACCCCGACGATCGGGAAACGTTCGAAAGACGTTGGGACGTAATTACGGCCCAGGATTCTCTCCCTATGCAAATAGATCCGGGCGAAACGCGAAGCATTCGATTGTCTTACGCACCAGCTGCGCCTATCTCCTCCTCGGGACTCCTGTACATAAGAAACAATTTGACCATTCTGGAAGTTATACGATTAGTCGGTAGAGGTGCACACGCACAATTTAAATTCGGGAACCGAAAGCCTGGCTCAACGACGCCGCTGCTTTTTGAACTTGCGGAAAAGCATCTTAAAGATTGCGAACGTACGTACTCTTGAATTTTTACTTATGTACATAACATTACGCATAACAATATTGTAATTGATTAATTTTGTAAATTTCAGGTGAAAGATCGCGAAAAAATCCGTTACCAAATCTCACAGTAAAAAGATCGTTCACTGCTCGAAACACGGGCGAGTTACCGATCGACGTGTATGGTTTCTACATAAGCGGTCTTTTATGTGAGGGTTATGGGTTCAAGGTTCTGAATTGCGGGCCTTTCAAATTGAATCCAAACGCGACGAAAAAAATTGAGATTGCCTTTACGCCGGATTTCACGCTCTCGCGGATTGAACGAGAGTTGTTGATACTTACCAGTTTGGGCGTAGACTCGGAAAACAGCGCGAGCGACAACAGAATGGTTCGTCTTTCGTTATTGACGACAGTGCCGGCGCAAACTTTGAAGTCCTGTGCATCCGTTCTTGTGAGACCGAGCTGGGAACCGGCTGTACAATTCGCAGCTATAAGTCTTCCCTGTATACTCTTGATGTGCGTTGTCGCTGTTTCCTTCCTCGAGGCAGACAGAATTATTCGGAGCGCCCTGGAAACGTTCTCGAGAACGAATCCCGTTCAGCCCCCATTAGATCTTCGACACTTGGCTCAAGGGAATCCCACGAGAGAGAAATTAAGCGAGGACAAGCCAAAGATCGCTCGCAAGGATGAAATGCCCGATTGTTCGCTCATGAACGTTAAAAGGAACAAAGAAAAAGAAGCTGCAAAAAGCTTCAAGATCCCTGATTGGTCGGCTGAGGAGGAAAGGAGGTTCAAACTTGATACTGAGATTAAGGAAATTCCACTTTTCGCGAAAAACAAGAACGAGGATCAGCCGGTTGTAGAAAATTTTGGAGAAACGAGCAACATCGTTCTCGGGACAAAAAAGAAAAACGCTAAAAGACAAAACAGCTCGCCGGAAGTTTTAACTGAGAATGCCCCCTTACCGGAAAATCCTACGGAAATGCAAGTAAACACCGATAAAAAAACAACTGGAAATGCTTCGTCGACAAAGTCGAGTCCAACGTCGAACAGAAGAGGAAAATCGAATCTGGCGAAGGAAGAAGGAAAATTCACAGAAAATGAAATCACTCCAGATTCGAATAATCCTAATACAAATAAAGATTCGAAAGCTGATATTAAGAAGAAGCAGTCACACAACGCGTCGCACAATAATGCCTCGTACAAGAAGTACGAAGCGAACGCTAGTCAGAAGACTATTCAATTTTCTGAGGAGGAAACGTCATCGACGACGACCGAAAGCTCAGTGCACGACGATCCAGCGCCGTATAAGGTAAAATTTGTATTAAAAAATCTGTAAATCCTGCGGCCGGTAAAAAAATATTGTGGCTCTCGAACAACGAATTTTCGGTGTTTTTTTTATCCGTGACAAACGTGGCAATTCTATGTTATAAAAAATAAGTGAGATTGCATGCGCGTTCACGCGTGCTGAATTTAATTTACAAAAACAAACGAATATCATAAGGTTTTCGTCTACCTTGAACTGCACAAGCCTTGTGTATGGATTTCATGTTTTTATATCATGAACTCAAGTGAAACTGGCCTTGTCATGTACTGACGCATTTGAACGTGCTTCGAAGTAGATAAAACCACATTTTTTTTTAATTTTCTAGAAAGTAGCTAACCTTATGAAAATTTCTCTGGGATGCCCGTATTTTCAATAATTTCTATATTATTTTTCGGAAAAAATACTCCGTTCCCCGTTAACGTCGAAAATTGTCTAACTTTGAAAAAATAAATTTGATTCCGCGATAATGCTGATTAAATAAATTTCAATTACGCCAAAGCGATGAATTTCAAAGTATCACAACCCAACTTTATCTAAAAAACAATTCAAATGAATTTGGTCACAATAATAATGAAAATATTCCGAAGTATTTTGAACAGATTTATTTTTTCAATTTGGAGTGCTTTAGACTTGCAATTTTTTTTTCTTTACTTTTTTATCATGAAATTTTCATTCGTTTCACTTTATAGCATGGTATCTGAACTTGAACGTGACTTTACATACACATACACGTAATTGCATCGTTCGAGGTTTTTAAGAAATTAAACATTGATTAAATTCTTGGTCGAGACTATACAATTTTCTGGTCGAAGTGTGAATAATATAACGTTTATAATATTCTCAAAAGAGTAATGTAGCTTTTAAAATAATTTGTAATATAGACAAATAAGAGCATCAGAAGAATTGGCCTCAATCAGACCTTTACAAATCAGAATTCTTTTTCAGAGAATATAATACTTACTCAAAGAAAATGCACCAATTAATTATTATAACATTTATGAGCAATGAAAAGGCTTTAATAAAAAATTTGAATATACTATGTATGATAATCATGAAGTGGCTAGAAGCAAATTATGTGATTGTAAAAAATTGTTCACAGGATGGTGAAAATACATACGTAAAATCTGAGAAAGTTCAAGGAAAAACAGTGCCGAAGAAAAACAAATCCCCAGTTGCCTCAATTGCACCGCCAATCGATTACAGAGATAATTACGAAGGAGACTGCGACGACGATGATTATGACAAAGAGAGGCAGGAAAATCCGAACCGCTGGAAAACGAATACGAACAAATCTGGCACAAAGCAAAATCAGAATCAGTCTCGAGGCACTGAGAATGCGACCTGTAGATTGCAACGGCAGAACAAGAATCCACCACGCAAAGATAAAAGCTCGCAGAAACGAAAATCGACAGACAAAGTTCACGCAAAAAGTAAGCAATGAAAAATTGAGAAATAAGTATTTGAATAACACAAACATTTGAATATTGAAAAGTTTAAGCGTAAAATCAAATTTAAACTGTCAACACACTGAATGCTTAAGGAGGTATTGTCATAATTATCAAAATGAACTTTAGCAATGGAATTTTTCTGGCAGTAAAGAATATAATGTCAGTTCCTCGATAGCGAAATTTGATGTGGCATTGCCGA
>JAPYYX010003577.1:14849-27070 GCA_030522605.1 Cremastinae sp. B BG-2022a | reverse complement strand
TATAATCACAAGCCTTCGATAGCTCAGTTGGTAGAGCGGTGGACTGTAGTTGGTTCGATTGCGATAGAAATCCATAGGTCGCTGGTTCAAATCCGGCTCGAAGGAAATTTTTTTTTTTCGTCGAAGCATTTGTAAAAATCAAATCTGACATCGTTATCTTATCACTGAGACTTATTTGCATAAGATGTGTAACTGCGTTTTTTAATATGCAAATTCAAGGCCAAGAAAGATAACACACTTTCGCGCACGATTTTTACACTTCTCAAGCGAGGTAATTACTGAGCTCGTAAAACAACATTCAAAAAAGCAAACAGAGGCAAAAAAGGTTGTGCCTGCTATCAATATCTTTCAAGATCAAAAATAATCCTAAAATTATAGCGCGACCACCCAAATAAGAGGTGCCAGCTCTGAATAAGACAGCGAAACATCTGCCGCTGAATTCGGCGCCTCCTCCGGATCATTAATTTCAAAAGAATGTACAAACGATTATTCTTCGCAGTGAGAACTCAGGTGGACAGATTCAAAAATAGAAGACTAAAAATGCATGAAAATAAAACCAAAAAAATCGGAGCAAGAAATTTTTGCCACAATTGTCTGGATAAAAATGGGAGAAAAATTCTCATGAAAAATACAAAAGAGGAAAAAAAGGAAGGCGATCGAGGTCGCAGCCCGTTACGCAGTGTTCGGAAGAACCTGGAGGGGTCGCGATTTGAGGAAGAAGAAAAAAGAGAAAGAAGGAAGGAAGGAGAGAAGAAGTTTCGTCGTGAAATGCCCGCGCTCGGCGCCACGGACGATAGGACGAGGTGCACGTTTGGGCCGAAGAGGCTTCACGAGGCCCGGCTGACAGTGCCCATTCACTAGCTTTCGCTTCTCGGACAGCACAATGAGGCCAATTACTTTAATTGCAGCTCAGGCCGCTGGATGCGAAAACTCCCAGCCAACCACGGACCAGCCGGAAGTCGAAATAAACGGCGCAATACAATCACCGTTTTTCCGCAGCTCCCTATACGTGTAATACGATTCTTCCGCCAATTTTTTGTCAATTACCAAGATAGGCGCGAATCTTATGCTTTTTTACATGAGAACGCATCATTTCCAAAAAAGAGCAGACAGTAAAATTTCTACATTTCGCGATACTTTGAGCGGGCTTACTGTCCATCATTAGATTAAAATGACAATTACCTATGACGGATCATCTTATCTCAATCCTGGACACGATGTCGATGAGCTTTGATTCCCAATTTTTCTCCTTCTTTTGTTGAGGTTGTTGGATGAACTGCAAGACATGCTTTTGCCCGAATCGTCGAAGTAGGAGAAACCAGCCGTCTGTTGTCCGCAATCGACTCGAGGATTTGATGGTATAAATCCTCTTACCATGAACGTCATCGTGCAGCATAAAAATACAACGAGAATACCGAGGAATGCAGAGATCTGAAAATGTAGGGTGTGTCAAGGAATGTTTTAAATTTCAGATGATTAAAAATTTCAGCGGCTTGATAATTTTTATGCTCGTTTATATTTTTTTAGTGGCACGTCACGAGCTATTAATGTCTGAACGGAGGGATTGACGTTCAGACAGCAGGCTCGTATAAAAATTGATCGACGATGAAAAAAAGAAGCTGATGCGCGACTTTGCTTTTTTCGCCAAAATATTCAAGCGGTCCCATGGTGTAATGGTTAGCACTCTGGACTTTGAATCCAGCGATCCGAGTTCAAATCTCGGTGGGACCTGAAATGATTTTTTTTTTCATCAATGCTTTAGCGGCTGATGAAAAGAAAAATCGATTTTTCATTAATTTATTTTCATCGGTTCCATGGTGTAATGGTTAGCACTCTGGACTTTGAATCCAGCGATCCGAGTTCAAATCTCGGTGGAACCTAATTTTTTATTTTCTTTTTTTTATCGTAAATAATTAGTTCTAATCAAATTATTATAATAGTTATGGATAAAAGGATTTTTCTCTTGAAGATAAAAAGGATACAACGACGAGAAGGATCTCAATCGGGTGTCCGTGAAGATTCGAGAATCTCGATTTCTGCACGTTGCACATATGAATGTACTCGTTGGAAGGCTCGAGATTCTTCAACGGATGAGACGTCCATCCTTCATCGCAGATGCAAAAGCCCGTCGCATTGTCATTGTAACCGCGATGACAGTACATATTCTGAAACATCGACATTTACGCCAAATTCCATCCCGTAAATCATCAATTTTTTTTCCTCGCGCTGAACAGCTATTAAAAACCGTCATTCGTTCCAAGAACTCTCCCAGCCTTTAAACATATATTTCGTAACCCGTAGTAGCGAGGCTTGGAGTGACCTTTGTGTCAAGGAAAAAAAATCAAAGCATAAATACGACAGAATTTACTGGAATTCATTATTACTGGTGATTTATACCATTCACCAAGTTTCACCAATCTCTCTCGCTTCGCTGGAAAACTTTCCATTGCAACTTTGTGTAAAAGCAATCTTTACGTAATTTTTCCATCGCATGTCATAATGGAGGGTTGAAAGTGATTATTACTGTGCTATTTGTATGGATTGAGGGACAGGGAAAAGGAAGATGGCAATAATACTGACCATCATGTGAGGTGCCGGCTCGGAGGCCCAAGCTGGCTCAGCCTCGCCGTGCCTCAGCGCACGAATTTCCATCTCGTTTACAGCGTTCTCTAAATCGCGACAGGTGTTGCTCACCGGCACGTAAGCCTGCATCGAATTATCATCACATATTTTTTTTCACTCTTCTCGTCTCTTCGGTTCAAAAAAATTATCAACCTCTCTTCAAAAAAAAATTCTCGGAAAAAACGCGATTTTGCAAGTTTTCTCAATCTTCCAGTTACGTTGAGAAAAAAAAATTGCAACTATACGGGCAATGAGTCACGTTTTTTCCCAAGATTCTTGGTAACAATTGCTCAACCGCGAGTCGCGAGATCTCGTAATCGTAACAATATTTTAACCAGTTTATATACATCATTATTCCTGTGATTAATATAGGCATTTTCTATGTGTGTTTGTATTTGTCAGGACGAAATACGCGAATCGAGGCAAATCTCGGTTAGTTTTATCGGCAAACTGCCTGCCATCCGTCATCATTAGCCCGGCTAAATTATGAGCAGAGTGTAATCATTCGCTGTATAAACGGGACCGGAGAGCCACCGGGTTACTATTACCTTTATTTTTCTAGAGTCAAAAAATTCTTTACTCGGGAGGGTGAAGGAAAAAGCACGAGAAAAAGAGAGAGAGAGAGAGAGAGAGATGTCCTGAAACGATTCAAGTGCCACGCGAACGTTGTTTTCTCGATTGCCCATTTATTTTCTTCGCGAAATAGCGAAAATCACGCTCTAGAGTTTTCAAATTCTGGTATACATCGAAGAAAGATCCTAAATCCTTTAGAGACTCAGCGATTCATCTCTACAGATCAAAATTCATTTGCCTCGCTGAATCTAGATAACGGACTTCCTCAGATTCTGTAGATAGAGAGAACACGATATACGATACGGCGAGGATAATCGCGCGATGATAACGGGACGTCAATTATCGGTATTCGTCGAAGTGGAATAATATCAGAAAACGCATCTCGGACACACGTGCGTGCCCATCTTTCCATTTCTCGACGTTTTTACGTTTCCTCGTCACTCGTGTGCTCGCGTATGTGCGAACAAATGATCTCACGCTAGTCATTAAAACGAGAAACAAGGCGTTGAAATTAAATCGTTGTGGGTCATAAATTAAATTGGATAAATAATCGTCAGTCGCTGGTAAGAAAATAAGCGCGGAGGTGGAGAGATCGAGAGGAGGATGCCGATAAGAAACTCTCAGGATTTACCGAACTGGATCATGTGTATCTCACACACGTGTGCAAACTTTTGTACGTGCAAACTCGATTCCGAATGCCGGAAAAAAAAACTGGCACGAAACATCGCACGCTATCGTTTTTCTTGTACTTTTTTCAAACACACATTTCAATCCGGGAAGAAAAAGATGTTCCATATTACAAACAAGATTTTCGTACGCAACTTTTTCAGGTCGATATAAAAATACAATGTTAGCTATTACCAAATTCGGCAGCTCTTTCGTCAGATCCGCGATGCAGATCGGCACCGGCTGACAGCGTTGCAGTTTTCTATTGTAAAAATTTCTTTTCCCGTTGTATTTGACGTGGCAGTTTATGGGACGACAGTGATCGAGAGGATCGAGATCGACGGTGGCGCATTTTTTAACGACAATCGTCTCGTAATATCCTGTTTGATAAAAAGAGGGAAAATATATGATTTATCCCTTCTGATCCAAGAACGAGGGCTCACCTTCGAGAACCGGCGGAACTCTGCGACTCGAGACCGTCGTGTCGAACCGGACTTTCGTTTCGATCTCGCCGGTTCGATTGTTTCTGCATGCGTAGGTAATTGCGATGTTGCATTCACCTTTTCGCTCATGCAGATACTAATTGTTTATAAAAAAAATCATCGAGAAAAAAAATTATACTGAATATAAAAATTGATTAGCTTCATAAGCTGATGCAAAGAGCTTCTCGATGCAAAATGTTGTCCTTCCGGAAGAAAAGTGCATCGAGAACCAAATAGAATTTTTTCTATGCATAAATTATCGTGAAATTGCATTCGCCCTTTCGCTTGTGCAGATCATTCATAAAAAAATGATCAAAAAAACCAAAATATTGTTGGATATTGAGAATGAAGTGAATTCACAAACTTCTCTATGCAAAATTGTGTCCTTCCGGAAGGAAAGTGCATCGAGGACCAAACAGAGGAAACAAGAGCGAGAAGAGGGAGGAAGGGCCTCGGGGGGAGTTGTTGGCTCAAAAACAGTCATAAATCATGATGGCGGCGGGTCGTCGGGGTGTGAGAGTGGGAAGGGCGGGAGGAGGTCGAGCGTGTACTCGGTAGAGAATTGCAGGACGAGAGACGTATACACGTATTGTGCGCCGTTTATTGATAATACGTTCGAGCGAGAGGGGAGAAACGGAGGAGAAAAGGGAGAGGATGGTAGTGGCGAAAATAAACGCTCGGCCGTGCTGGTTGGTGCATGTCGGCTCCGCCCCGTCAGGATCGCGATAACGACCGCGATTATATTGCTCCCACGCGCGACAAACACACCAGGGCGCCCTAAGAAGCCAGAAAACCCTTCGGAGAGGATTCGAAGACTCCGCCAGCTCTCCCTCTTCCCTCTTTTTCTCTCTCTCTTCCTCTTCTTACATACTCTTCCTTTTTCTCTCCTGCTTTTTTAACTTCTCGCTCTCTCTATTTCCTCTCTGTCGCTCCTGAGCTTATCCAAATATATTTCTCTCCGTTTATCTTTTTCACCCCTTCATTCCCTCCCTCCCTTTTAATGCCTCTCTCAACTTGTTTTTCTCCCTCTCGTTTTGCGTCATTTTATACAGAAGCTTATCGCGCCGAGCGATCTTACGAGCTACCCCCGTTACGCGACTCTTCGCTTTATTTTTTTACTTCCCCATCGTACAGGCTATTTATGTAGATTCGCGAAGCGTACTTTGCCTCGAGATCAAAAGGATGTTTGTGTACGCGCCAGAGCTACTCACAAGGGTCGGCCACACGAGGGTTACGTTCGATGTTCCGTGAGGTTTGAGCACTCCCATATCACCGCCGATCAATTGGATATGCTGGAAAAGAGGACGGAGAAAAAAATCATTTTTTTTTTTCAATAAAATTTCGATCGTGATCCATAAATCGCGTAGCGTAAATTATTAATTTTTGTCATTTTATTTATGTCGAAAAACGAGTCGAAAAAAATTACTTCGCAGTCAATGTCCTCGGGCGTTATGTTCTCGCAGCAACTGATCATCCTCGTCCCGAGCGCGAGCGGAATTTTGCCTTCGTTCGCGACTTCGACGACTGAAAATCGAGAGAGACTGCAATTCGATATGGGGTGCAAAAAAATTTGCTTTCTCATGAAAAAGTGCGTCTCGGGTATGAATAACGAAATTGCGGAAAGGAATTACGAGCGGTCTTTGCAGGTTGATATTAAAGAACCTGTTCACTTCGTAAATACGATATATTTTTGTTTCCGAGAGAGGGATTGAACGGAGAGGAGTCTCCGATTTCGAAGCGAATCGGGCTCGTCCGCTCGTCACTCATTCCAGGCAACGCCGGAGCTCTCCTTGGACAATAATTACTACAGCTAAAATGAAACCCGACTATTTCCAAGAGCTCGACCCATCCCAGTTTAAATATCACCTGCTCCTGTCATTCGAAGCTCTCCCTTTTCTCTCTCTCTCTCTCAAAATTTTTATCGCGCGATTTCAACATCTTCGGAAACAGGACGCGAATTCCGATTCGAGAGAGAAAGACAAGAGATAAAGCTCGCGAATTTAAAGCACATTAATTAGTAAAAAAAGAACTATTAAATTTAAAAAATGCTCACAAAATACCATGCCGACGTCCAGCCGATCGATGTGCTCGATTCCAGCGTTCTGAAATTTAAATATAATAGATCAATAATTACAAAATGGATTGCGGAATAAAGTTCGGAGATTGCGAAAATCTCGGAATTTATTCCGCGACGGTTTTTCGTATTTTTTTTCAATTCCAGACAAAAGCGAGGTGTTTCGTCTCCGAGAAATTGTTAAGGAATAGGCATCGTGGAGAGTGCGAGAGAGAGAGAGACAGAGCGATAAAAAGGGAAAAGAGAGAAGGGAGACGATCACGGTCCCGAGCGCGTTGTCGACCGGATAATTCGTAACACCCGGTATAGATAAGTCCGCAGGTACGGTATACCAATTTACGTGTCAGCTTGTCAGCCTGTAATTTGACTGATAGAGGCTCTACTCGCTCGAAACGCGATCGAACACACAAACACGTTCGGGACACGGACGCGGCCGCGAGAGCGCCCGCGCGCGCGAGCGAAAGGGTCGGCAGGGCTCGCGGACTTATTTCTCTTCAGTCTCCTTTTTTTCCCTCCTTTTCCACTCTCATGCCGCGTATAATCCTCCCTTTTCGCCCTGCTACGAATAATTGTGTCTGAAACGAGAAAAAGCCGAGTCCGGAGAAACCGAAAAAAAAACGCGTCGATTTCGAAATATCGGCATCTTTAATGCGCACGGTAACGCCGGAGGGCTCGCATCGAATATCCTCCGAGACCTATCCGACCCCGAAAACTAAAATTTTCAAAAATTTTATTTTAATCTCATTCATACCGATTTTTTTCATCCACAATTTATAAAGATGGACAATATTGAAAGTTGATGTATAAGCGTGAGTTTCATGTCTTGAAAAGAAAAATTAAATTATAATTCCGAGAAAATTGATTGATCTCCGAAATTATCTTGCTGTCACTTTGACAGATCAACTCAACAGAATAATATAATTTGGTTAGTTGTCAAAATCAATGAAATATATTTAGAATACAAAATAACATTGTATATTACTATACGTACGCTAATAAAAGCATCTTGTACAAGTGCGATGGTGGTGTAATGGTCAGCATAGTTGCCTTCCAAGCAGTTGATCCGGGTTCGATTCCCGGCCATCGCACATCTTTTTTTCTTACGCTTTGCTCCAAATGGTGCCTGTAGTTATTTTCCTGCAAACGCTAACTCGTCAATCCTTGAATTAAATTATTTATAGTTTATTTAAAAATTTTGCATTTTTTAATGATGCGATTTCACTCTGAGGTGAAAGCTGCTACGTAGTACGAGGTACACGTACACGAGAGAGTACACATGACAGATGTTGAACTCGATTTGAGGTTATAGTATGACAACACGGTGACTATGAGTGTGGTCGAAGATCTTGGTGACAAATGTCGCTTATGTTTATGCGAATATGATAAAAATAATCTCACACCGGTCTTCAACGAGATGGAGACGATCGGAATGTCATTGGCTTCGACAATAATGATCTGTCTTTCGCTCCCGGTAAACATAACCTCTAAAAAATAAATGGAGCTCCGAAATCAAAACAAATAATATATGTGCTATAAATCTGTAGAAATTATTAATGACATTCATCGTATTTTTGTTTTAGGTGCAAGCTGCGGATGCTTTTTCCGAATACGTGTGCAAAAACTGCGAGGAACAAATTACGCAGTTTTATGCATTTAGAGAAAGTTGCTTCAAAGTTCATTATTCTCTATTGAATCGCACCAATTTCGTGAATGATGATTTTGATAGAAATATTGAAGTCAAGGAGGATGATTGCGATAAATCTGATAACATCCTGAATGAACGTTCTCCAGAGAACTATGTTGTTTGTTTAAATCACAGTTCCGTAGAGAATTATTCGCAAAAGCAGTTTATCATTGATGAAAATTTTGAATCGAATTTTGAGAGATTATCACCTCAAAATGAAGAATCAAACAAGTCCATTGAGGGAATTCTTTCCACAAGGGACAGCAATTTTGGCATAGAAAATGCTTTGCAAGATTCTGTAAGTCAAGAGAAAAAAGAGCCTGAGTTTGATGAACAATCGCAGAAAAAAGAACTGGATGAAGCTCAAACAGAAATCATAAAGTATAAATGCTTACGCTGTGATAATTTATTCTCTGACTTGGACACAGCTTCAATTCACTGCGGCCAGTGTTCACAAGTCGATAGCTACGAGTTTCCTCACAAAGAAACAGAAACGACAGAATATTTAATTGGAGATTCCCAAGAAAAGGAGGACAATATACAAGTTTCTAACGAACTAAAAGAATCGTCTGGAGACTTGAAAAATTCTTTGTGCAATTCCAAGTCGAAATTTTCAAACAAATCGAGGACAGACATTTCAGTAACCAGTCAGGAAAACGTAAAATTATTGCATGCAAAAGCTTCAATAATCGTCACGAAAACAAAGCTTGGCGTTTCCAAAACTAGTCACTCGTGTCAAAAATGTGAAAGTGTTTTTCAAAGCGCAGCACTGCTGAGACGACACTCAGTCGTTCACACAGGCGAGCGTCCCTATGAGTGTCCTATATGTAAAAAACGTTTTTCCCAAATAGGACAATTGAATTATCATAAAAATTTTCACGAAAATCCTCGCTATCGTTGTGAAATCTGCAAAAAACCATTTTTGCGACCTAGTGACATAGCCAAACATATGAGGACTCATACGGGTGAAAAACCATACAATTGCAATATTTGTTCGAAATCATTTGCTCAGTTAGTGGCGCTGAAACAGCATGAGCGAATACACACCGGCGATAAGCCTTACATCTGCGAGATTTGCGGAAAAAGATTCTCTCAGAAAGCAAACAAAACGAAACATGTAAAAATTCATAAAGAGGGTGCCAAACCGCATACTTGCGAAATTTGCGGAAGAAGTTTTTCCGACGTTGAAGAGATGAATCTTCACAAGGCCGGCCACGGAGGTGGGAAACCAAGAAAGTGTAATCATTGTAACAAGAGTTTTAGAAAAATTTCGGAATTGGTGTTACACACGAGACGTTATCACACTTTTGAGAAACCTCACAAGTGTGCCTTTTGTCAGAAAGCATTTTACTCCCTTTACAATTTGAAACAACACGTTATGGTTCACACTGGACAAAAGCCTTACGCTTGCTCATTGTGCGATCTCAAATTTACGCAGAAAGGGAATTTGACGAAACATTACGAGAGAAAGCACGTGGAAGCTAGTACAACGAACGACGACAATTATTTTGTCGTTGCAATGGAAGAAAATTGTGATCAAACTAAAGAACAAGAATTTTGGATGTTAGCTAATGATTTGTTGAAAACTTCGAATGAATCCCTCATTGAGGAACATGATACAACAGATGGTGGAACTTTGGAAGAAAATGTTCAATAATTTATATTGTAAATAAAATTAATAGATTTTTTTTAATGAATTATTTATTTACAGACGATTTTGTACAAATCCTTGCGTAACAAACAAAGAGATTGGCACTCACGTGGATTCTTAAAAAAATATTTAACAAAAAAATCACCTTGTCATCAGTGAATTGCTATTACGCTTTTGGATAGGAAAAGCATTTTCTAATGGAGACAATGAGGGCCAGTTGAAAAATAATAAAATGCTTAAAGTTATTTCTAACAGAAAATAGAATCCCTGAGATGAATCTATCCTATGTAAAAAAGGACGTGAGCCAATCGTCATTCAGATTTTCTGTAGCATTTTGATAATCTTCTAACAAAATATCGTCCAATTCACTACTGAGATTGAACGTTTCCCCTAATTCAGTCGTTAGCTCACAATTATCGTTATTTTCTATCTTACTGAGAGGTTCGACAGGTACATCCAAGCTCACAGATTTTTCAATTTTTATCCTTTCTATTTTATGCACAGCAACCGCTTTATTACACGTTGTCGGCGGAGTAACGTTCGATTCGTTATTAGAGTCTTTCGACATTCGTGCCTTTTTCAGTGCTCCAAAATTAAATTTTTCATACTTCTTGCCAATAGAGGTGACCCGACGTTTTATTGGTGATCGAGTATTTTTCTTTGGTGATTTCGTGTTGTCATCATTTTTCGGATGAGTCAATGAACCCTTATTATTTTTCTGAGGTGTACTCGTGGTCAGACCATCTTTCTGTAAGTCTATCAAATTATAAGATAACGTAATAGGAAGAGATCCATCTACTTGTATAGTTGTAATATGTTTCTGTTCATTTTCCAAATTTTCTATAGTCTGTGAATTTGTTTTTTCCAATTTTTTTGGCGATTCAACCTCTGCAGGTATGATCAAATTTTGTATATCCAATTTAGTGTCATCGATTGGACTGAGCTGTTCGATCATTTCCAGCTCAACATTTTTTGTCTCAGTTTTGACAGCACTTTGTATTTCTGTAGCTATGCCATCAGATGGATTTTTCTGTATGATTATTTTTTGATCAAGATTTTTGTTGTTACTTTCGACGGCAGTTTGTATTTCAGTTACTATGTTACAATTTTCCTTCTTTTCAGAAGTTGGCTTACTGTGCGGCAATACTGTGAGTTTTGAAGATTCATTCTCACGAAGCTCTGTTTCATTGGAATTTAATTCTGATTTAACAGAATCTCGTTCTTTTCTCTCTGTACGAGATTCTATGAGAATGATTTTGTTAGGATGTAACTCGCCTCCGTCTATGTCGAAGATACTTGTCACTGAAGGAACTGGTTGTACAATTGGTTCTGTATTAATCAACCATTGACCAATTTGATCGTCAATAGTTGTTATTTTCGAAGTTTCAGTTGTGGTTGACTTTTCTGGATGTAAAGATTGGATGGAATTTATTTTTTCCGAAATATTTCCACTCAGAACATCTGACTTTCCAGTTTCTTTCAGTGTGGCATCTGAACTAGGCGTTACTGGAGGAGTATACAAAGACAGCTCCGTTGAAACTGGTATAGGTCCAACGTATTTTTGTACTTTTTTATAAACTTCCCACTCATTGGTTCTTTTGTCACCCACCTTTCTCGATAAAAAACTAGGTTCCTCGTATCCAAATGGCCAGACACACTGAAAAACAGAACAAGATGTAAATTTAATATTCAATTTTCTAAATAATGACACGAAACAAAAGAAAATGTTTATAATTGAAAATTGATTCGATTAAATCGTCAAAATCGATTTCCTACCTTTTCATTTTCACAGAGCCACACGGCTTCCTCCAAATTGATTTGTACAGCTCGAATTTTTTTGTTTTGGCCCATTTTTAAGCACAATGGGCAAAGCTCATCCATTCTGTTGAAAACAAAGTTTTAGATTAGCGTCGAAGCAACGTTGATAGAAGCGTGAATTGTAAAGGTTATGAACAAACGTAGTATTTACGTTTATTCAAAAACACGAAAAGAGCTTACGTTTTTCACGCAACAATGAAGATTACTGAGTAACGTGGTAAAGTTTTGAGAGATCTTCAAACTTTTTATTTACTACATCGTTATTCAATTATTTGTTAACAGGCACGTGCATTCGCTTGTTTTACCGGTAAAACTTCATATTTTTATGTACCGAGAAAACGATTGATACACACTCTGTTCGACCCGCCTCTGTCGGTTAAAAATTGAACTAAGTTTCTGCCATAACCTAAATTTTTTTTCGTTTCATGTAAACAGTCGGCCAAGGCAGAAAAATCATTCGTCAGTAACGTAAATGATTTTAAAGAAAATTTTCTAGAATGCTAAACCAATAATTATTGGTTTTTTCTGCCATTTAAATTATTTGGGAATTAAAAGTTTTAAGCACCACTCCCGGTTTTTTACGTGACGTGATGTCCTTGGACTTCAATATTGAATAACTTTGAAAAAGCTGTAGAGGCGCAAAAAAGGTAA
>JAPYYX010003577.1:0-14827 GCA_030522605.1 Cremastinae sp. B BG-2022a | reverse complement strand
TTTCTTTAATGATAAAAAAATTGTTGAAATATTCATGAAAGTTTTAGAAATCGTCAATTACATTCCCAATGGATTCTTCGGTGGACAGCGCTGACATTTCTTTTCTGAGATGTAAACAGCAATTACTCGAACCGCTGTCAGTATTATGTAAATCCATCAAACAATCAAAAACTGTTTTTGTTGGTACCTACTTGGAAAGACGATATGTCAAACGTCTACGTGGGTACAGGTAAATATTCTCTATTTTTTATGCTGATGATTATTGTTTTAATATTTCCATTAATGAGATTTTTTACTTTTTTACGCAGAGACATAGTTTTGGTAGACAAAGATGAACAAGAATTGTTCAAATGCTTGGAAGAGATTCAGAAAATAAGCCGGGAGCACTATGGAAACAGTAAATGGCTTGGTATTACTTGTAAGTACATTTTTGAGCTGAAATCAATTTTTCTGAATTTTTATCATTTTTTAATCTATATTCGTTTAAATATATTGTAGGTGACATGAGGGATAGTGTGACACAAAATTATAGCTTGTGGGTTGAATTAAATGACGTCCCATTGGGCAAACATTGGTTCCAATTGAAATCAATTAAGGTCACAGATCAATCGATACAATTACATTTGAAGTATTTGAGAGAGATAAAACAGACAAATGAGCAAAGATCTTTCAATATCGATGATTATCCGGAGATCGATTATCGGGAGGTAATTATATTTTCGCGTCAAAAAAAAAACTTTTTCTTGCGAGCTTGTTGTATTTATCTTTATTTTTTTTTCATTTCAGCTGCTGACATTGCACAATGCCTGTGAGACATTCAAATTGGCAGTAATTTTCGTGATGAGCATTTTAACGCTTACGTTTCACGCACTTTGGTATGTTGGTGATTACAGTATCAAACTCGCTCGTGAGTTATCAGAACTCGTCCGAGCTTTGACTCCAATCATTTTTGGAATTATCGATTTTTTCACGAAATGCGTCGGTGGCTTGTACTGGCTCATTTATATGTTATGGAAAGGCAATTCTGTGCCGTTTCCTCAGCCTAGACCTCCGACGGATATGTACAAGCTTCAAGCACAACCTTATAATAATAGACGGGCTATAACTTATAGACAATCAAACGATTCCTTTACTCGAAAACAATATTAGCTCCATATCAAAATACTAAATTTCAGCCTCAAAAAAAGTGCGTGCTTTTTGTACATAAATTGAATCATGATTTACTGAAATAACGAGAATGCTTACTGTAAAAATCATGTCAGTTTAGACCATGAATGTAGGATCGAAGTGGCTGATGTATTCAAGTTTTGTATCATATATATGTTGTCGAGAATTTGTACAAAATTATTCAGATCCAATATACACGATATGTATTATTTCTACAGTGCTATTTTATCTTATACATGTAGTCATGGGCTGTGAGTGGATTCTGATGAGTCAGGATAATAAATATTCAAGGATCATTATATTATGGAAATAAACATTTTTTGCACATGTATATTCAATTGTATTGACAATACACGTTGGGAATGATTTCTTTTTGTAAACACGAACCACTACCCACAAGATATAGCTCCAATGATAATATAAGCCTCAGTGTGTACTTTTTTTTTCATTTCATACATTCACAGCGCTTTCTTCATATGTGACTGAGAAGTCAATTTTTAGTGATACCAATCACTCCACAGGCCAATCGAGCACCTGCATTTCCAGTTGTTTTTGACAGCTCATGGCCTCCTTTTCCCATATCATCAGGATCAGCATGTACCTATCAATGAGAATTAAAAATTTATAAATTGCAAGTCTTCAAACGCATGAGTACTTAAAATTGGAAAATATCAATTATTCTTACCACAAGTGTTCTGCCAATGATGCTATTAGCACCCTGCAATTGAATCTGCTTGTCACTTATCTCCACCTTGGCAACACCACTGTCACTGGCTTCAACATTGCCTAGATCTCCTACATGACGCACGGAATCTGTGGGTCCTCCATGCTCTTTTCCCGAAGGATTGAAGTGAGGACCAGCACTGGTACAACCTAAAATAAATTATATATTCATTTTTTCGTATCTGTCTTTAGAAATTTGTTTCCTCAAAAATTTAGTTTCTTTACAGATAACTTATATACACGAACGAAATATCGGTACATATTTTTTTACAGCAATAACAATAACCGAATAAACCTTGACCAGCTCAATGTTCTGTTATGCAAGATCGTAAAAATTGCGCCATCACGTATTTAAATTAGGAAGCGAGATAAGACAAAAAATAATGATAAGCAGTAATAAGAAAATTTATACGCACCATTAGTGTTGTCTCCGAATTCGTGGATATGAAATCCGTGCAAGCCCTTCTTCAGGCCCGTTACCTCGCCGGTGACCTTGACAGGACTCGAATCCCCCTGCGCAATAAGCCGGGTCAATCGATAGTCAGAAAAGTACATATTTAAAATATATTTTAATTAATGATGGCGGCATCGAAACCGAATATTGATTGAAATGTATTTGCATTATAAAATCGAAATTGCGTACGTACATCTTGTTCGAAAAATACAGTTCCCTTTACTTCACCCTGAAGAACGCAAACAGCTTTAACAGTCATTTTTGTATGATCTGTGCAAACTATCAAGAAAAATGAAGTTGTGATTGAGAGCGATCAACCGGTAATACGCGATAATTCTTTGATTAGAGATTCTTTTGCTGAATCACACCGACGTAGAGCGTGCCGTGTGAAAAACGAGAGTGCAACTGCAAATAAAAACTATACGAGGTGACCGATCGCCATGCAATCGTGGGAAAAATACTGTTTCAAATTCCGTTCATTGAAGAGCGCTGTGAGCGGCTAAAATTCATTGTGTATGTAAGAATAAATAAAATATTGTAAATGCTAACAAACGTCTTACAATTACTCACAAACGACCTACAATCCAATCGCTTAATTGAAAATTCGATACTTGAAAGAATACTTTTAAATCCCTTTGTTGTGAATCTGACGGAGCTCGGTTGTCGGATTCAAAATTCTTTGCCACTTGAGACTGTTGAATCAGTTCGGTCGATCAGTCGGATAATCATTTGCATTACTCTTTTTATTAAAAATGCCAGAACCTGTGGATTTTGCGAAGGAAGAATCCGTAAAATTAGCTGCAATTACGGAAGCTATAAACGAGACAATAGCCGAGAATGATGCACGAAGCAAAGAAATCACCGAATTACTCGGCACTCTTGACATGGACCCAAAATCAATGTCAGCAAATACTCAGGATTCATGGAACAAAGTTGCTGCTATTCTCCGAGCTGAAGGCTTGCAGGGTGTGGACGAAATTTCATTAAAGTTAACAATGGATCAAAAGAAGAGGGATTCCATGAAGAAGGCTCGCGATGAGAGAAAAATGAAGATTAGATACAATGAATTGTGTCAACGACACAGTGCCTTTCTGAAAACGCAAGCTGAACTTGGAAGAAGCTCAGAATTACTGCAACATTTTGTGAGAACGGAGCAGGCAATCTATGAAGAAGAATACCCGAATCATGTTTACATGTTGAAGAAACTGGATGATTATCATGAAACGGCTGAAAAGTTAAGAAAAAGTCTGGACGAGCAAGTTACTCCGGACCTCTATCCGGATAAGATCTTGGAAAAATATGAAAATTATCTAAAGCTCTTGGAAGAATCAAACTCACTGGATAATGATCTGAGCAAATATGGAAATTTACCACCAAATTTGACAGAAGCAAGAATTAAGGTCAATGAAAAAGAGAAATACTTGAGGGAACTTGAGCATGCTCTATTCGAAAAAATGAACCAGTAAACTTAATGCTTTGCCACAAACTGTATTTATATTTCTTTCATATGTACAAATTCTCGAAAATAAAATATTTTTTATAGTAGAATATAGGACTTGAAGTAATTGCCATAATGAAGCGATGTTTTTACTGTATAAATTTACATTATGAAACGAAAGAACTTATAATCTTTAAGGAAAATATATCTCTGGAAAAGTACAATTATGAAATCAGTATTTTCTTTTTTAAAATATATGTATATTTCGCATTATGTACAGTCTTAAGAATTATAATATTCTTTTTACAGATGCATTTTTAATGAGATAATAGTGGGCCTCATCGAATCAGGGGTGTGCACCTTTATAGCACATATTATTTATGTTATGTACTATATTGGAAAACAAAAATCTTACAATCATAAAAAAAAGTCATAAATTTCTTCAAGTAGAAAATAAAGTGATCAAAATCCATATTTGGATTGGGTTTGCTTTCTAGCCATTCGATTTTGTGACCATGTATTTTTAAGTTCAACTTCCATTGCTTTTGCTTGATGTGCGAGATACGTGATCTGATGCTTCTTCTTCGATTGACTGCTTGGTCCTGTTCCTTGCATAGAAACAGGCCTCTGCACAGGCTCTTCCGTCAAGGCTTTGACTAACCATTCCCTTTCGTCTGGTTTTATATCCTCACCATTAATATCTATTATGTTAGCCTCTTCTATCATTTGATTCTTTCTCTTGACTCCACGTTTTCCACAAAGATATTCTATGGCCTTCTCGTCAAAGGCGACATTTCCCTCTGAATCAATATTGAATTCTTGCTCAGGAACTGGCAATTTTGGTCCAACTTCTGCTTTGTTCTTCAGTAGAATTTCTTCACGTGGTAAATTCATCACTGTGCTGACAAGAGTTGTACTTGGTCCTTGATCTACTTCCATTTCGTTCATTGTCAAATCATCAGTTGTATTTTTTATCTCATCCTTACTCATGACTGGTTCTTCAAATTCATGTTTCTCTGGAATTGTGAAGAAACTTGAACTAGATGAAGCAGGGACTTCTGGCAATGTTGTTGGTTTTGACAGCGAAAAGAAATCTCCTTGCTCCTCACTATCATCCTCAGAATTCGAATCGTAGTCCATTAGAGGCAGTTTTTTATCAGAGCCTTCAGGTTTTTGTACTGAATTTTTGCCTACGTTTGTATTTGAAGCTTTTGAAACAGCCTTGATAGGTACTAAACTAGATGCAGACTTCTTAACCACTGAAGGGATAAGATTACTCTTTTTAGTTGCAATTTCACTCCTGGGTGGTGGAAGTAGTGCAAATAATCCAGTTCCTGCCTGCGAAATAAAAAATTCTTAAGAATTTGGTTCTAGGATAAAGTTTTTCATAATATTGCGCATATACCTTTGACGCTGAAGGTTTTGCTTTGCTGTTTTCCAGATCTTCGTCAACATCTTTGAACTGCAAATACAAAAAAATCATGAAATTCTTGATTCTTATTTTGTTATATCTTTGCTTACATCTGATAACGACGGGATTGAAATCCTGGCAGGTGTCCTATCTTTTTTTGGAGGTTTTTCGATAGTAGGTAGTTTCGGCTTGAAAAGAGGAATATCGTCATCTTCCGGTACATCGTTGTGTTGAAAACTTTTAGGTCTCGGTAAGGATTTTAAGCTCAGAAACTTGTCTTTTTCTCCATCATATCCATTCTTTTCTCGTTCGCAATCTTCAACAACGGTTTCGTTCTTTGGAGCTGGTAAATTTAGAGAAGTGCAAGAGTTCGTAGGAAAATTCATTTTTGTGTTAATTGTCGTGTTAACAACATTCTTTGCAATTTTTTCATTTCTATCCACAGTTTCCTCAGAATTAACCTCTTCGTCGCTGCCCTCGTCACTACTTCCATAAGCTACGAGACTCATCGTAGATTAGTAAATTCCAAACTGAATTTCAACCTTCAGCAATGAAAATAATTTTTTTAATACACTTTTTTTGTGTGCGTTATTTTAAACTTTTATTACTCTGCACTCACTGCGTTTATTTACGTTCTTTGACAAATTGCCATATATGTTAAATACATTTCCCTAGATTAGTTTCAATTTGACTACAGTGGCATAGGAATTCGAAATATTCACATCGGTATGTTACCGTTCAAAGTGTAAACTATAATACTTTCTGTCATATTCCGTGTTTACAAAAAATACGAAAATCATCCCAATATATTAAAATATCAAGTCCCATCATCGCTATTCGTAAGATAATAATATTACGATAAATATTAACCAATAAATAAATCACTTTCGAATATCGAAATCGCCACTAGTACGATTGGCCAGCCTGTCATTCGATTTTAAACTAGCAAATAGTTATCGGGTTGCCAGTTGAGCGGCAGCACCATCGCCCTCAGTCAGCAGTAGAAATCTGCTGTTCTCGTAATGGCCGCGACCTGACCTCCATAAGAGCGATCTCATCGTATACATATTTTACCGTCTCGTGGGGGAGATCGCTTCGAGATCCGTGCTCGAGTGACACGGGGGTAGTCGGGGGTTGTCCCATCGTTCTCTCAGTCTCGGATAATCGTGAAAAGAAAGTGTCGCAGCGTCAGCCTTGTGTGCGGTTAAACAATTTTTGTTATTTATCTTCGTTCTTCCCCTTCCCTCCCCCCTATCTCCCCCTTCCCCCTCGTCCCCTACTCCTTTTCCTCACTCAAGTCCCATACACTCTGGCTCGCGAGAAGTTGCGTGTATGCGCGACACGCTCGGATTTATATATATATTTTTTGTATACGTGTTTGTGTACGTGCGTGGGTGAACAAAATTGTGTTATATTTATTTAAAAAGACGAACATAAAAGGAAAATAATTATTGAGAAAAATAATATATATATTATATATATATACGCGCGTATATCTGTATATACAAATACATCAAACGTTCGAGTCCGATATGAGTGACGAAAGGAGCGACGATGATCCGATAATGGATCTTTGGTACAGTAACTGGGAGCAACAGTGCGTCGAGGCGATCGAGGCCGAGCCGGATTACGAGAATCAGCTGCACAACGAAAAAGAAATATATTCACAACAGATATGGACGGGTTTTCAAACAACTGCCTCGGCCATAGCTCAACTCTACAAAGGCGAGGCTCTGATGCATCAAAATCTTTATTTTATCCTTTGTCTCGCATTTCCGAATCCCGAGCCACTCGTGGGCTCGTGACTGTTCGCTTTATTCTTTTTCATAATCGTAAACGTGAATGATGGTGATAATAATTTGTGCAAAATAATTCGTCGAGTGGGCGAGACTTCGGAACGTTTTCTTCCTATCGCGCTCGCAATGTCCGTTCTTTTCATTCTTTCGTTCGTTCTTTCTTTCTCTACGCCTCCTTTATCTCATCGACCATTGTGTAAAGATGCACGAGAGTCTGCATACCGAACGTTCCTTTTTTTTCTCCTGCTTCCGAAACTGCGTTTTCGTTTCGCCTGATTATACGATTCCGTCACGTGTCGCATTTCATTGCGACTGTCACGAGATCGTGATCCTCCTTGCATCTTTTATTTTCATTGCTTCTTTTTTTTCCTCTTGACATCGCGTACCTCTGGCAAGCCACGAGAATTGACAGAAAACCGTACAGATCGCGAGGTTAAAAAAAGATTCTCTTGTTTACAAAAAAATGTTCGTTTCTCTCACTCTCGCTCTCTTCACAGCGCTCCCATCGAGCCTTGAAACGAGGAGAGAAAAAAAATTATAAAAACGACGTGAGGGAAGCATCAGCTCTTTTTTAAATCTCTGCCGAGCTTACGGTCTCGTGGAACGATACTCGCTTGGGTGGGGGTCACAGGAGTCCAATGCAGGGACGAACACCCGTGGGGAAGGACGTCCACTCTCGTACATTCACGCGCACTTGCACGTTTTTCCATGCATAAAAGAAATTATTGTTGTTTTTTTACGTTTATTATTATTGTCATTATTTATTTATTATCATCATTCCACGTACGATCTCCATCGAGTTTTTATATTAACCAGTCTTCCTCGCGTCCTCCGGACGCATTTTTCCTTTTTTTTTCTTCTTTTACAGACCGAACGCAGGGTGCATCGCTCTGGCTGCCCTTTCAGACCGCCGCAGGCACCGTAACTTCGCTCTACAAAGGTGCGTGCTCTCTGCGACGTCGTCGACGTTAAATCCAGACGAAATCCTTTTTTCGTGCATTCCTGACGCGCTCGACGTTCTCGCGCATCCGGAGGATCTCCTACGAGCATGCTCGGCTTCCTCGTTAGTCGCTCAGAGTCGTTCGTTGCATCGGAATGTCTCGCCACTGGCGTCGAGAGCGGGATTATTTCTCCGACGTGTTTTTTTCGCCGTCCTTTTCTCTCCCGTTGGGCTTTACGGGGCTGAGACCCAACAAAGAAACGCGTCGCCTCGGATCTTTGAGCTTCGTTTCTTTGGTCTCCGATGCGCTCGCTGCGAAGAAATTTTCCTTGCTCATCGCGAATTCGTGGCACGCACGCGGTCGCGCGATTTTTCTTCACCCTCGTGCCAATTCGCGAAAAATTTCGAGAAAAACTTTTTTTTTGACTGAATCGATAAAATAGACCGTTACCGGTCATTGGTAAAGAAAGAATCTGTTTTCTTTTTGGTAATTTTGAAATTTTTTATTTTCGAATTGAACAATGCATCAAATTATTTTTTATCAGCTGTAAATTTTGCGGAATCTCGAAATTTAATTGTCAATTATTCATTGCTAAGTTGACTCGTTGCTCGGAGGTCATAAAATTTCTTTATGATTATTTGCGTCGTGCAGACACGT
Source organism: Cremastinae sp. B BG-2022a (assembly GCA_030522605.1). Lineage (NCBI taxonomy): Eukaryota > Metazoa > Arthropoda > Insecta > Hymenoptera > Ichneumonidae > Cremastinae sp. B BG-2022a. Next base: position 6,240 of record JAPYYX010003577.1, on the reverse strand, counting down.
TATTACTCATTCCCGTCTTGATAAAGTGATGTCATTTTTTTACCAATTGAAGCCCCGTGCATATTTCATAGATTGAATTCATAGAGCGTAATTAAACAAAGAGAACGAATCGTGACTCATAGTTATAGCAAAATCATTAGTTTTTCATTAAATTGAATTAATAGTGTAACTTACGTAGAAAGAATTAATGTAGACATATCAACCATAATTTTTCTAGTCTGGAATTAATTTCCCATTTGTTTAATGCTTCGTATAATCACCTATGTTGGTTGCGATTTTAATTGATAAATTTCTCTGATGCTAGAGATAAAATCTTTTGAAATTGTATTCATGTACTGGAGTGTCACGTGAAAAAAGTCAACAGATTTATCAGGAAATAATATTTTAAAAATCCAATCTCGTAATTCAGCGTTTAATTAATATTCGGGAAAATGACGCTACGCTTCGAAGATCGTGCAATTACCTCCTTAATAAACTCGTTAATTATCGATTATATTGAGCAAGGACAACACGTGAGACGTAGAAAGAAAATAGTCGTGAATATCGTGACCCTTTGCATCACACTATTCAGTTACGGAAATAGCTTGCATCGTCGAAACGATAAAAATATCTTTTGTCACTCATCAACGAATGCACGTTCATTCCGCGTTGACGTTCCGAACGAAAACAGAAGCGTAGTCTGAATAAAAAAAACATATTTTTCTTCAATTTTTTTCTAATACTTATGCCTGCGTTTTTTCTAGACTCGGTCGATGGAATGCGACGATGTAGCGAATTGGGCCTTCAAATGGGACGACAAAAGTGTAGCAAAGAGATTATGAATTGGGCACGAAAAAAGAGGCGTATGATCCGCAGAGAAGATTTAATAGCATATCTAGCGGGAAAGCCTCCTCCTCCCAGGCCGCACACACACAGGTAATTCATACGTGCTAACTAACTTATTCAATGAAAATCGAGAATACTTATAAGCATCTAAATATCTCTGAAAACAAAACCTGACATAGGTGACATTTAAGTTTTATGACATTCTGATGCTATACATATTTAAAAAGTATTTTTATACTCTACTCTATTTAATATTCGATTCATCAATATTCTTCAGGAGTTCACCGAAGCCCCGTATGATGGTCTGCGGTTCGCCACCTTCGCAGAGTCCTACACCCAGTATGGTCGTCACACCATCACCAGCGGTGGGCGGAGATACAGATCCGGAACTTCACACTTTCAGAGAAGCCATAGCTCTCTCGGGTATGTTCCCCCTCGTATGTCATCGTACAATTAGCGAGGAGCCTTTGATACTCGAGATAAAATTACTGGATCAGCGAATAATTTTGCTGCGTAGATACTTCGTTTTTTGTTATATTACGTGATGAGATTTTTGTGCTGTAGATGTATTAAAGTCCATTTTTCCTGTCTCAGGATCGCCAATGTCGCGACGTACCGGAAGGCAATCCGAACTCTCGGCCTTTATAAGCAGCGAGTTCGCGCGTCACCATAAACGGCCTGCATCGCACGACGTCGATATGGGCTCACCGACGCACAAACGTTCGCGTTTCATGTAACGAAGCGCTATCCGTAATATTAGATTTCTTCACTCTTTCTCGCCTTTTCCGGATCCCTCCTTGCCCCTCGTAACAAGTCCATGCTCCTCTCATCGACCATCAGACGGCTCCTTTCCGTTTATTAATGAATTTATCAATCCGTACTAATTACCCGAAGATCCGAGCACGCGTTCACACGACCTTCACCGAGACTAATGTGTATTCGAATGTCGGCGCTCGGGGGACAAAAGACTCTCAAAATTACAACTGCTTCAAGAGTTTTTCAGATATTTTGGTACTTCAATATCGCACTCAATTTAACAATTGGGACATGTAAATTGTCGATTTGACGAGAGGATGAACAAAATAGCTCATTTTCGGGCACGATCAAATTTATGAGTTCTTTTCGACCATATTAGGAGTATAAACAGAACTGTATCTGTACATCAGAGAATATATATAGATATATTTTTTATTTAAATAATTGAAAATTGAACGTTCATTGGTATGGACAGAGAAGAAATCAGAGAGCAGGAAAATCTGGGCACAGGTGAAGGAACCTCACTGTTGATCCCTTGATTGCGACAACCCTTTCTTCCCTGTAAAGTGTAATATTGTTACAATCATTATTTGATTATAGATAAATTAATATTTGGAAACTTTTATCAATGAAACAAACATTTACGCGATTTCTTGCGTCCGCGTATTTATAATTGATTTTGTAAAGTTTTGTTGCTAATAAGATTGAAGTTCAGGTCGTGCAAGCGCGTCCAAGACTGGGGGAACGTATACGAGCGTCGATAGGTCGAAAAAGTAGCAAAGAGACGTGATCGTGTTTTGAATGAAAGCAAATCTCTGAACCATTTTTATTCACGATCATTTCATGAATAATGGCCATCCTGCTAGTTTGCAATCAAAGTTTGGCTCATTCCTGCATTCTACACTACAGACACACATTGCAAGTGAAGGAACCTCGTAGAAATGGAAATTAAGTCCTGGTATTCGATTGAATCACTCGTACGAGAATTTCGTCCCCTTTTGATTTTTTTACTCTTTATCCACGGCAAAGTAGTATCTTTTTTTGGAGAGGATCCAGCAAGATTTTCGGTTAACTGTAGCAAACATTGGAAAGTAAAAAGAGAAGGCTTGCATTTTCGTTTCAGTAGGAACGCAACGACCGAAGTTTATTCACGAACGCTCGGACTTGGATCTTTTTTTCCCTTTCTTGGCAGAAAAGTCACTCATCTGTATATGTATATTAAATATATGTATGTATAATACATCCAATTCGAATACTTATACATTTATACATATCGATACAGTCGCATATTCCGCGATTACTGTCGAATAGCTGCCACGGTAGTTAAAGGCCAATTTTCTTTTTCCTCTCTCTCTCTCTTCTTTCTATGTACCTTTTAATATGATAATGATACTCTCAGTCGTGTAAAAAGTTAAAAGCGAGGAAGTTTATCGAGTTTAAATTTGGACAGGAAAATAGAGGTCGCAACTCCGGGTAGCTATTCGCTTTTTCGTCGTTTATGTTTGTGTACATGTGTAAGTATGTGAAAGAGAAAAAATGAGGAATGAAGAAAATACGCATAGGTTCCGTGGAAAAAAGTAACACTTTTTTCATCGTTTGATTATTTTTTTGTGATACCGAGCGTTATTTCAATTCTCGTTGTTCCAATAATTTTCAATTGTTTTGAGTATTTTGTTTTGTGATGTGAGTTTAAGATGGAAAATACTCGGTGTCACTCAATGAAAATAATCAAAAATATTTCATATTTTTTTCGAGCTGCCGGAGCCGAAAATTTCTGCGTAAAATTCTTCCCTGTGAAGTATGACATCATTTCTGTTTTTATTTCCTCGAGAAAAGCGTTCCCACAGATTAATTGTAAAATGTAAATTATTCCCTCTTTCTACCTCGTTTCGCTTTTGGGATCTCAACGCTGGAATCGAACATATACAAATTTGATATTAAACGTTTATTCATCTGTCTTTTTTGTATCATCTATTTTTTTGTTTAATTTATGATACACGTGATTTCGATTATTTTAAAATCGGACGAAATGAGAAATTCATTGCAAATTTATTATTTTTTTTTGATCGAATAGAAAGCGAGATGTAAACTGGGGGGTACGAAGAGAAAAAAATTACTTTATCAAATTGAATAAAAAACTGAATAAAATCACACCACAGAGAGGGCTCCGAAAAACGAAACGAGCGATTTGTTATTTAATTGTAAATAGTGCGCTTTACTATTAAATAATAGTTAACGATTAAGCTGTAATACAATTTTAGTGATAAAGCTAACATTAATATTGATTACTACTCGAACATAGCTTTATTCGTAATATTTATCGAGCGAATACCGGCAATATACAATAAATGTCCACGAAAAAAACGAAGAGGAAAAAGAACAAGAATTAAAATCTACGCCTCCGTTTCTCAAGTCACGCGTAAACGAACAAAAAAAACGTACATTTGTATCTCACACGTAAAGGAAGAAAAAACATGACGATGTCCATGTTGAAAACTTCGTTTTTCTCTTTCGCCTGACATCTCGAGATCATTTTCTTTCAGCACAAATTCGAGAGGTGAAAAATGAAATTAGGAAAACAAAAACGAAGGTGAACATCTCTCGAGAAGTTCCGCTGTCGTACAAAACTCTAAACGATCGTATACGAGAGGAAAAGGAAAGAAAATTTAATTCGTTCAGGTCGGTTGGATCGACTGATTTCTATTTTTTCCATTTTCCGTCTACGTTAATCTCTCTATTCCTCACTCCCCGCTCTTCTTACTCTTCCATTCGTTATTTATTTGCCAGAAAGTGTTGTGAAGTTTGTAAGAATTTCAATCGGAATCTCGATTCCGAAAAAAAAACATTAAACAAGAAACTAAATTGAAGTACACAAGAAGCGAAAAGAACGAGGCGAAGGATTGGTGCTGTTAATTTTTCTGTTTCCGGATATAAGGAGCTTGTATATTTTTGCGTCTCTTGTTTGTATGAACTAATTAAAATAAATGAAAATTAATTAATAGAATACAATTTTCGATGGATTTATCTTTCTGCGATTTTTTAAAAATTCTTTTTTTTTATTGAGAATATTATTCAAATGGTAAATATAATACATAGGAATAGGAAAACCTTCGACACATAAAAGTGTAACACTGTTTTTTTTTTTACAATCTAGTGTCTTTGATAATTTTTACCGGAGCTTCAAGGTCTTTCTTCCTGTCGGAGATAGCGTTTGTCAACTTTCGTCTCGGGCCCAGAGGAAGCTTTAGCGCAGCGATATCCGCCTCGGTCAGTAGCATCAGTGCCTCGAGGTCTATTTGTTCCGCCTCAAGGATGTGTTGTATCGAGGTCAAATTATTGGCAGCGAGGAATCTTTGAAGAGGAGTCCACTCCTCGTCGGTTTCGTCACTTTCTTCTTCACCTTGGAGAATAAAATTGTTTGTTTCAAAATTTAACACAAGATGATAATATAATTGGTAGAAATATCATTCATTCAAGATTTTCATAGTAATATGTTTCTTTTTTTTTCAGAAATTCTTGTCACAGCTGTTTCTCATAATTACCGGAAAGTCTGTCATCGTCCCACATGTTCTGCCTGCGTGCCAAACTTCCTGCGCTTCCTATACTGATTTCTTCATTGTTGTGTCCATTCACACCGTTTCTGTGGCCATTCATCGATCCATCGATCGAACCGTTGCGATATGGAATACCTTGACGATGAACATCCATTTGATTTATGGGTAAGTTGTCCAAGGTAGCTGTAATCTAAATTAATAATTGTAAAGTCAGAGTAAAATTTTGGGCATATAAAATTATCTAAAATTTAAGAAACCAAAATTTATGATTAAATTACTCCAATATCGGATTTTCTTTTAAATTGAAAAATAATTTTTCAAAAGATATTTACGGATCTTCTGAATGCTACAGAACCAAATCCAGGTCTGTTGAATATGCTGGCGGGTTCCTGAAGAAGGACAGCTTCCTCGACGTTTTTCATCGTCCCCGTACGGTGAAGATTTTCTCTGTCATCGTAATCGTCATCGTCGTAGTCCCGGTCGCCGAGCAAATCCGGAGTACTCTGAGCTTTACTGAGAGTTCCCCATACATCGGATATTCTTCCTCTTTTGCCAATCTGTTGCTGGGTTTGAGTCTCGTAAGTACCGACGTACATGACTTCCGAATCTCTTCTCAGACCGGTTAAACTTCGCACAGACCTTTTTCCACCTTCCTCGATCTGAGATAGACAAAAAAATGTTTTTTAATAACAAAATAAATGTTGTTAATAACGAACTAAAATATTTTGTCTCTATTAATATTGTATTTTATTGTGAAGGTATTTATATTTGATGCATACCTCGACGACTTTGAAGTCGTCGGTGACAGCTTTTCGTGCCAGAGCTTTTCGACACACAGCGCTACCTCGCCTCTTCGTTGTTCCGGCGTTCGCGGTAGAAATCGTGCCTACGATGTCGCTAAACGTTTGCGAAGGCTTTACTCTTCCCTTGAACGTCAGTACGCTCGGTCTGTGCGGCAAAATGTTGTTCTCGTTCATCGACTCGATGTCCAATTTTGCACGATCCTTCAGCATTTTCTTCTGCTCCTTCTCTGCTCGGATATCAGCTGTTTTCTGTCTTTTCACGTACTCTTTGAGTCTGAGAAATAGATTGAAATTATAGTTGT
>JAPYYX010003576.1:0-10409 GCA_030522605.1 Cremastinae sp. B BG-2022a | reverse complement strand
GATATTGGTTTTTAAAATTCATCTCTAATACACACGTTCTTATGGCAAATATTTTTATTCACGCTTGATTTAAAGAATGACCAGATATTTTGACATAAATATAATTATTTTTTGATTTTAGATTTAAGACCAGATAGATTTTGATATAAAAATAATTATAATAAAAAATGTCTGCCATAAGAACGTGTGTATTAGAGATTAATTTTAAAAGTCAATATCTCGACTTCTAGATGGTAAAACGACTTGAAATTTGGTATACATTTTTATTTAAGTATTACCTAGGCCGATGCAAAATTTAAAAAAAATCCATCTCAAAAAATTTCACGCGACTTCTACCTAAGGTAGCGTGAAGTTTTTTGAGACAATTTTTCTTAATTTTGCATAGGCCTAGATAATACTTAAATGAAAATGTATACCAAATTTCAAGACGTTTTATCATCCAGAAGTTGAGATATTGAATTAGAAAAATTTGTCTCAAAAACTTCACGCGACTCCTACCTTAAACGTTTTTGAAATAGAAGCGAATTTCGAAAGAATCAAGTAGAATATCTCCATGAATCAAAAGTTACGGGAACTTGAAAATTGAAAAAACGAAGGCTCTAGCTGCAATAGGTTAGGAGATATGGGCATTTTTAGATTTTGCCACTCTCAATTTTCAAAGAGATTTCCAAAAAAGGAAGCGAATAGCGAAAGAATCAAGTCGGTATCTCCAATATATTATCAACGGTTACGGAACCTTTTAAATTGCCAGTTTTCCTACCAGTTTTATATTTTTCAAGCAGTGAGAAAAAGACGCCTTCTTGAGATAAATATTGAAGAGAGTAAGCAGTACACTCAGCCTCGGCTTCCATATCACACGAACTATTTCTGACGCTATCCGATCAAGGCCGGGAGCCTTACCCATTTTCATTGCTTTAACAGCCACCTTGGTTTCAGAACAGACTCTTTCCATGCGTCAGTGCGCCGACCTTCGGGCAGCTCAACACTCCCAATTTATCCGATATTAACCCTTAGCGGCCACTGGGGATAAATAGTTACCCAGGGTTAGAATAAGTGGAATTCAAGATCTTAAACCTTCAAAATTAATACAACAAACGATATTTGTCATTTGTTGACAAATGTGAATTGTGATTTTGGTACATAATATGCCAAAAAAATCCATGGGGACGTTTTGAGCGCTCGTTTTCTCAGCCGCGGCAACTCTGGAGTCATAACTAAGTTACCCCAGTGTGGCCGTAACCGAAGTTCGGCAGTCCCAATTTTTTAAAATTTATTTACTGTGGTATTGATCATCATAATAAAGTCATATTTTTGTAACAAAAAAAAATTTGGTAATGGTTAAGATTAGGGGCCCCACCCCCTATCGGGGTGGGGGGTGGGGGAATGGTTAAGGGGTAACCCCTCATCAAAATCCCCTCACGTAGACCCGTCGCTCACCCCCCCTCAAAGATATGAAGCGTGGAAGTTAGGGAAATTACTAAAAAAATTACACAAAAAGCAGAAATACAGAAATTTATGTTTTATTTTTCAGACTTTTTTGTTCAGAAATTTATAACAAAATTTTATTTTTTTAAATTAAATTACAAATAAGTGTAATCATCTATCGAAATAGGGAACATTCTCTCGATTTCTTCAAAAAAAGCATCAATACGATGGAGATAACTAAATTTCCTTTTGAACAGTTATTCCGCTAAGTACATGCTCCAGTGCACCTTTTTTCGACCATATTTTGGGACAACACCTCGTATATCTCGCCATGACCGTTCAATATTTTGCGTGTGAGCACGAGTTTCAGGGTCAACAAAATTAATACTGTGATTAGCAGTTAAATGTTTATACCCTTCATTCTGAAGACAATTATATGCTCGCCAACAATCTGAAATATCGTGATTCCGGGCGCGATATATTTACGAATGATGGCAAGCAATGTCTTGGCGCTCCTGTCTTTTACAGAAGTCACAAAAATGTCGTGACTCTCACGGTCGATCCCTCCGAACACCCATTGGCCAGTGACAATACGTCCTCGATTATATTTTCTTTTCCCTAGCTTTGCCTCGTCGATCTCTACTACTCGCCCAACTCCTCCAATTTGTTTTTTGTCCGTCGCACCCAATGGTTGAAAACCTAACAATTGAAATATAAGACAGAATAAAAATAGGATATTAAAATATAAAAAAATATACACTGTGCATGATTACTCAATAAACGAACCTCTCAACAGAACGATGAATAATCGATCGCTGTGGGTTTAGATATCGGCAGTTCCTCCATTAGTTGATAAACATGAGGTAGCGGGAGCATGACGAAGTACCCGATAAATCGACACACATTTTCGATGCTCATGTGCATTCCAGAAAACCACGTGTCAGCGAATATGGATTGTTTGTATGGACACCGAATACGCACGGGCCTTCTTCCTCTTATTTTCTTCACATGATTCGCTGGGCATCTGAACATACACGTTTCAAATAAAACTCCTTTTTCAAATAAAAATTCGAATAATTTTTCTCTCTTAGCGATAACTTCTAAAAATTCGTGGAGCTTCATCGTGCTAAGTACGAATGGATACTAATTACAGATTCATTCATACAATTTTATTGAAAATACTTACCTTTCGTTCGAAACGTTTGTTTACGAAACAGAAGCATAGAGACAAAAACAAAATGAAAACATTGCTTTTGTCCTATCTTCTTTCGTGTCTATTTCTGTCACAAAAATGAGATTTTTCCATTTCTCAAAGTTGTTATCTTTAACCATCGATATCTTTGGAGGGGGGGGGGGGGTGAGCGACGGGTCTACGTGGGGGGGTTTCGATAAGGGGTCACCCCTCTACAGTTCCCCCCTCGCCCATCCCCCCGAGCGGGGGGCCCCTAATCTTAACCATTACCCGCCATCTATCAATTAATCAACTTAATTCAATAGGAATTATAAACAACTAGTCGATGAACATGACCCAATCAATGAAAATTTTGAAAACATCTCCAAATCGTGTACAATAAATATTTTTAACGTAGGGTAATAAGTTACCTCCTGTGGCCGCTATGTGGCCTGGGTGAAGTGTGACCGCTAAGGTTTAACCAATACCTTACACTTGGCAAGCCTGTGCAGAAGGGTCACTGTTGTCAACCCGAGTGACGATGTCTCTCCACGATTTGCGTTTATTGAAATCGATTTCATTATTATAGGCTAGCAACTCTCAACGGTACCATTCATCGCACTCTTGTACATCAGGACGTAGCAAGCGACGAGCCCAACTTAAATGCTTTCTGGCACCTGCAACTCGACGGCACATGACCGTAAAGTCCGCGTTCCACCAGGGCACACTACCCGCAGTTCTACGCTTGATCAGAATACACTCATTGCACGCGTTGGTGAGGAAGTTAGTGACCCGTTGAGCAGCCTTACCAGGGGAGCAACTGGACAGGTTCCGCACACATGCCTCGTCGAAGCGTACCCTGAGAAACGTAAGAACCTGAACCAGTCAGCCTTTCGAATATTGAAGATCTCGACAAAGTATCGCCGGGCCCCAGGGCATCGCCCACAGCCAAGTTCAACGATGATGATTATTAAGGTCGGATGCACAGGCGGCATCTATTATTTTCCAAGTCACACCTCTCCCTTCCAGTTCTCGGAAGCACAGCGTAACATCAATCTTGAAATGATCATGAGTGCTGGAGTAAGTAGTAAGCTCAGTGGGTTTATTCAATACTCTCAAGTCATGCTCCAGGATGAATTCTCCGAGCAGATTCTCCATTCTCCCTCGTTTTTCTGTGACACCAGAATGCCACATGCCAGAATTAGTATTGGCATCCACGCATATAATAAAACGTGGAGGTGGCGAATCTCGAATTATGTCATCCGGCGTGCTTAAAAACTATATTCAAAGCAAATTGGCAATATACATTAATCAGGAAGAAGTGGAGTGCCCCCAGACGCACATCGAAGCAGATGATATGTCCAGAGCCATGCGAGTTCCTCTGAAAAACATCGATGTCGGCATTGGGAACGACTGCAGCCGCCTAAGGCTTATCGACGTTAGGTTGGAAAACGTGCACTTTCAAAGTGTATTCGGGACCTTTGAACATACCTCGTACGGTTCGTGCAGACACAGGATGTCGAGGCCAAGCTCGCTAGTTGCTGCGTTCAACTCTGTGGCAGCGTTTCGGGAGCGCTGTGCGTCGATCTGACCAATATTGATGCCTGTTTTAACTTAAAAAGGTACAGCTCAACCGCACGAGCATACTCGGGACACTCTGGGTCCGTACTCCTATGATCGACGCTTTTTCTTTTTGCACTCACGCAATTGATGCAAGTAGGCTCATCGCGGTAACCACGGGTATCACGCGCATGTTCCGGAGAGCCACAGTGCTCGCAGAGACTTTTCTCCGCCGAGCAATACTTAGCCACATGCCCATAACCTATACACTTGTAGTATCTGGTGACGTCCAAGTGTTCTTTCACACAGCTCTCGGCCAGGAATCACGAGCACAGCGGACTGGGGAACTGGATTACCTAGTTTACGCATCCCACGTTGAACCTGACCGGAAAGCTCTTTCGAAACTTAATCTTCTGTCCGAGGCTTTTCGCCTCGGAGTCAGGTTCAGAGCAAAGATTTTTTCGACAAACTCCTTAAGGGCAATGGAAACCAGGTGAGCACTCAGATTCCGTAAATTACGGATTTATCAATTAATAAATTAATTGTCATCAAAAATTGGACCGTATCGCCGTTCTTTGTGTCGACAAGAATGTATCACCGCTTTTGTGAGCTGAATTTTTCAATATTGAGGGAGAAATTTGTAGAGAAAAAATTTCACTCACGCCGTCCCCTCGTAATTTTTCTCTACAGATTTCTCCCTCAATACTGAAAAATTCAGCTCAAAAAAGCGGTAAAATATTCTTTTTGATCCAAGGAATGGCGATACGGTCCAATTTTCGATGGAAACTCACTTATTAATTTGTAAATACGTTATTTCCGAAATCTAGTAACTTTTGGTTTCCATTGTCCTCAACCTTCGCCTCTTTCTCCATGTCATGCGCCATCAAGCAAGGGTCGTGTTTCTTTGGCTTAATGAATTTTGAATCTTTGGCTTAAACCCTGATTCTCAAACTTACGGATTTGATAAAAATCGTCAGCTTCCTCTTTCTCGACTTGAGGAGATCCTTCACTTTCGAATGGATGTTCTCAGTAGTTCTTTTATCATCACCCTTGGAAAGGTGTATTATGACGACTTTGCGGTTTTTCTCCTGGCCTCTGACCGGCAAATTGCCAGGTGTACGAGCACCAGAAGTCGATGCAGCATCGGCAGCATAAGAAATGTGCGCAGAAATGTAAGAAGAACACGCTTTTATCAAGACGATATTGCTCTCGCAGAGAGACGCATTCGGCCTTCTTCGCCTGGGGCGCGACGTTTCTCATTCCTCGATTTTTGTAACTCTCGTCACTGACCCGACGCAAAACTAGCGAAGGGGCCTTGTTGTTAACGTCCGTGAAATAACTCTCGAGCTTCTCACGTATCTCCACAAACACATTATCCATAACTCGGCTGATGGTCGCATTTCGAAGTTCGTGCTTCTGGCATTTATCACCCGAGCGCGCACTATTATTATTACCGACCTCCATAGGTTTGCTTTCAATGTCCTCGTCAGAAGACAGCACTTTTGACAACTTCTGCCTGACTCGGATTACCTCCTCATCCTCGCCAGACTCAAATGAGTCACTGTGCAGAGGACGCTAACGACTCACGGCACCACCGCTTGCTTCTTTCGAAACCTTCGGGGTAGCCAGAACAGCAGTCGAGCCAGCCTTTCCCGGAGCCTTTTTCGTAATTCTCGCAGGCACTTATACAACCGGGGGCGACAGGTACCCGGAGGTTGGTTAGCTAGAGTCTATACCATACTCGACTTTCGTCGCCCACCTAATCTTAGGATTGAGGATTTGTTGTTGAGGTTGTTTTCTCGGGAATCGGGCAGTAAAGCCTGAATCACCGACCCAAGCATCACGCAATACACCCCGCACACCAACGAGGTTGGTGAAGCGAGATGATGGGCCAACTGTCACTGCATGGAGGCTAGGACAGATGGCTAGGAATTTCTATCTACGACACAAAGCGATACTGTGTCCAATTGTGTCGGTTGTTGGAAAGCTCCCACAGTACAAATATCTGTATCGCGGATTGTGCTACCGATTAGTTCGCGGCCTCGATAAACAATTTTAACGAGAGTGGGGAGATTGACTCCTTACTTCGTGTTTCCATACAAACGCGCGTATTGACCAAAGATTAGAAACCAAAATCACATTATTTTTCTAAAAGAGAAATTTTTGGGTTTCCCGTTTCAAATGATCGAATCTAGATCGAGATATTGTGTAGAGTCATCCAGTTTGGAGAGGTACTCTCTGAAATCAGCAAAAACAACTCAAAAAATAATTATTTTTACAAACAATAGATATTAAAAGGCAGTGGGAAGTTATCGTAATATGCACGCAAAGTCTTACTTTAAAAATAATTGGTATAATCATATGAAAAATTATTGAAAACCCGGATTTTTTCGAATTCCTGACTGTATATAACACCTTCAATCGTATAATCTAATTTCATTAATAATAATAATAATCGATATTACATTTTTTGCAGTGTCGAATTCAGAAAACTCAACTTTTCATCATGACGATAAGTTATCTTGTCAAATAGATTTTTGGAGTGAGATTCTCGAAAATTGGACAGTGATGAACGATAAGAATATACATTTTCGCCAAGGAAAAGCTATGAAATTTGACAAGGGAATCACTGTCATGCATACGGGAATGGGACCGAATAAACGAGATGTTTCGGAAACAGATTTGTATCTTCTTAGTAAGTAAGAACGACTTTATTTCGAGAATAATTAGAAAAAGAATTACCAAAAGAAACTTCGGATGCAAATAAAAAATGTTCTAGATGCATTTATTGTATTAAGGTAATTGCGTGCTGTATCAACGTGGGCGGGGTAATTGCAGTTTTTGCAATTATTGAAAAATTAAATTTGAGAAATTTCAAGGTGGCTGCCTAGCGACAATGCTAGTCAAAATCACGACTAAAAAATATATGAAAGGTTTGACGATTTTCATCAAATACTTATGTTTAATTACATTAACAAATTTTAGTTTTGTTTTCATAAATATTTTATGCATTGATTACACAGGTCCACAAAAAAAGTGGTCTGTGTTGGGTATCTGACTAACATTTTCGGGAGTACTTTGCATCGCTGAACACGTATTCGAAGTAAAAATTGGGGGTTAAAATGCAAATAAGCGAGTAAAACCAAAAAAAATCGATAAAAATGACGATCTAACAGCGCTGGCACACAAAAAAACAAAGTGCTCTGTCCTTTTGACCAGACCCATCTATCCTTACGTATTTTGACGCGCTAAAAACGAATCTGGGCTCAGTTGAGAACCTACATGCACAAATTTTTAGTAAACTGCAAAAAAAACCCTAAAAATAGATGAAAATAGCGAAAATTTGCTATTCTAAGTATAGGGACCGTGCATGAGCTATAGAGAGCAGCACATTCGCTGATTTGCGCGCTCTCGTGTGATGAAAATTGTAAGTTTCGTGGTGAAAATTCAAAAAATTATATGTGTCTTTATATATGGGTTCAAAAATGATAAAAATTATAAAATTTGGTTTTTGTCCAATCAACAATAATCAAATTCGGGGTCAAAATGATGAAAAAGGAATAAAATTATTCGAAGCCGGGCACGTTTTAAATGTAGTCGAAACGGACGACAAAATAGAAAATTTTTTAACCTGTAAGATTGTCGCGCAGACGAAAATTTCGTGTTCATATGACGTTAAAATTACGGTAAGTTTTACAACATATATTACATAAATCTTCTCAACATAAATCAACATTTATATTTTAAGAATAACAAAAAATTTTTACTTTTAGATTGATATTGACCGAAATATTACAAGTGCGCTATGCACTTGTAAATCCGGATTGTCGGGAAAGTGCAAGCACGTATGTGCGTTAGTGCACTATGTTAATTCGGCAGAGAGTGACACCTCCAAAACGAATTTACATGAAACGAGATTTAAACGAGACATTAAAACGAGATTTTCATGCTGCAGTGGGTCAAAATAGAGTTTTCTTCCGGTAGTTACATACCAAAATAATTGTATCTCTTTCATAAGAAACGTTTGTTGTGATATAGACACTGGTGTGGAATTTAGCGTTCAAACTATTGATCAGTCGCTCAGCCCTGAATGATTTGATCATCGAAAAATTCGAATAATGGCGAGCAATGCTCACAGAGTAAAAGGAATTCGTGCGTTACCAGAAAATTACGGTAAAACCAAAGAAAGCCGTGCGTTACGAGAGTACAAAAAATATTTTAACTCTGGATGCACGATCGTTAAAGTTGGCATGATAGTATGTTTGAAACAACCATCGTTGGGTTGTTCCCCTGACACCGTTGTTTTACACGGATCCACTATATGGGAAAAGCGAATGGTCGAGATCAAATGTCCTTACAATTGTCGCCAAATTCCAGCGTACGACGAAAATTCGGGCAAGGTAAATGTCAAGTATCTGGACGAAAATGGGTTGAAATTAAAAGTGAAACATGAAATTTATACTCAAGTTCAGATCCAGATGTATGTGACAAGTACCGCCGTCTGCCATTTATTCATTTATTCCCCAAAAGGAAGCGTAGTATTGACTATTCAGCGTGACAACTTATTTTTAGCAACCACGGTGCCTCGCCTAGAACAATTTTATTTTAATCACTATCTTCCCAGGTTATTTGACACTTTTTTTTGTTAAAATTAATTAATTAATTTTATTTTATTATAATTTATTATTTATTATAATTATATATATAAATATATAAATATATATATATATGACACAGGTACCCTTGAATTTTCCGATCAAAACATTATCAGCGAAACAAAGTATTATAGTGTGTCGTGCATGAGACTCAGACTATCGGTGTGACTCACACTGGTTTCTTGTCGGGCCGCATAGTCAATATATAAAGTGTCGATAAGTTTTCTGGGTGTACGTGAGTCAAACACAATCTGCGGATCTCATATACATAGCGAATTACAGAAAGTGACAGCTACAAGTTTAAATCTCTCCATGTTAATTTCAATGGAAATACTCGTTTTTTCCCGTTTTTAAAAATATTAAAACAAAGTCTTTCGATTTGAACTAATCATGCCTAGCCATTGCCCGATCTGTAAACAATCTGTGAGTCGTCATGACAGCACGGTATCCTGCAATGGAGAGTGCCGTAGTATTTTCCATATAGACTGCGTCATCTCAGTCTACAAGCGGGATCCTAAAGAGCTTTCGGGAAATATTTTTCGGTGTGATCCTTGCTGTATGCATCGCTCGTCGTGCACTCCGCGCTCTCCCGGTCCATCGCCCGAGTATTCAGGGCACTCATTCTCACTTGATCATTCTATTGCTGATGACATTACCAATCAATTTGAGCAAATAAAGAAGCTAAATGAAGATTTGAGCAAAAAATTGGATAAAAAAATTGATAAACTCACCGATACAGTTACATCGAAAATTGCAGATTTAAGTTATCAAATTTCAACTTTATCAGCTGCTCACCGTGAATATTCGAACCGCTTAGATAAACTCGAGCAGACCGTTCATGTTTCGAACACGGAGATTAAAAATGATCAAGCCAAACTACGTGCAGATCTTGAGACTTTACGTGTTCCTGGTGTGACTGGAAATATCGCTCAGCCGACTTCCGTTCAAACTAATGCAGACCTCGTTATTGCGGGAATTCCGTTAAATTCTTATCTATCTTATAATGAAATCGTTAACAAAATATTCGGCGTTTTGGGCGTAAATGATCTTGTCTCCGACATACTAGAGATACGCGAAATAAAAAAGAAAAACGACATTCAACCTATTGGGACAAATTCTAGCCAAAGTACTCCACCAGGGAACTCAAATGTCTCGCTCATAGTTAAATTAAAATCACCTTATATTCGAGACTTCATCATTGAAAAGAAGAGATTGAAGAAAAGGATTTCTGTTCGAGATACTCTATTTCTAGACCACCCTGGAAATCTCTACATAAAAGAATTTTTACCACTACACACGTTTCGCTTATATAATGCAGCGAGAGCTAAAGCTGCCGAACATAGCTATAAATATGTATGGTGGAGATCAGGTATCCGTGTGCGTCGTTCTGATGGCGATCATGTCCTTCGCATCGAAAACGAGCAGGATTTAAATATGATAACCTGACTATCACCTGAAAATTCACCTGTATCTAAAAAGAATGTTGAAATCGATAATGTAAATGGTCTACGAATTTTGTACTTTAATGCGAACTCTCTCTCAGGGCATTTTGAGCAGCTTGAAGCGCACGTATCCGAGACTTTATTTCACGTAATTGC
>JAPYYX010003575.1:0-10893 GCA_030522605.1 Cremastinae sp. B BG-2022a | reverse complement strand
CAGCTCAAAAAACGGTGATACGTTCTTTTCGATCCAAAGAACGGCAATACGGTCCAATTTTTGATGAGAGTTCATTCATTAATTGATGAATCCATAATTTACAAAATCTAGTAACTTTTAGGTCGCCAATCGACCCTCAAAGTTACTAGATTTCGTAGGACTCAGATTTCTCTCTCAAAATCGAATAATTAAACTTCAAAAAATTAGAATATATTCCTTTCGATCCTAAGAATTGTCCTTTGGTCCAAATTTTCATGAGAATTTACGTATTAATTAATAAAAAAATAAACAAACAACGGGCGCGTCTCTGGCGAGAAAGCTGTTGTCCGATCTTTGTTTATTTTTTTATTACTCAATGAGTCAATTTTCATGAAAATTTTAACCAGGAGCCAATTCTTGGGATCGTAAGGAATATACTGTATTTTTTTCAAGGTTTAATTAATCGATTTTGAGAGAGAAATCCGAGTCCTACGAAATCTAGTAACATTCAGAGTTGTGATTGCTTTTTATATTCGTCAATCACATTAGTCCTCCAAAAACGAATTATGCCATCTTTCATCATTTTCTCATTCCAAAAACGATTTTTAATCGAAATTATCGTACGATTGCACAAAATAACGAAAGCATTCAATTTCACCCCAGTTTTATTCTCTCAAATCCGTTAATCACCAACGAGTTTCCATTTCCAATAAAAAAAAATCCACTGAAAAACGAAAACCTCGTTCAATCAATTAAATTCGTATCTAATCAAATTTCCGAGTAATCTCGAGTAATCGTCGCCTATCGGTTTTATTGGTAAATTATATGGATCGCCGACACTAAATAAATTCACAGGCTGAACGATTAATTTAATTAGAAAAGGATAAAAGACGCGGTCCGGAGAAAAAGAAGTACGAGATCGCGGTTGCCTCGTCGTAAATCAATTTTTGTATATATCTCTCGAGATTTTATATTCTCCGGGACTCTCGACGTCCTGGAGACTCTCTTTTGCCCAACGAGCTCTCGCGAGCCCATCGAGGATATTATTAGTTGCATTTATCCTGGGAGAGTTGCATATACCCGCGGTAAACGAGTACACACGCAGCAACTAAAAATCCTAATAGTCAGCATTACGAATAACAGGTACATCGGAAGGGCGTGCCTCGTGAGCTCGCGGGCTCTAAAAGTGCCGAGCAGGTAATAACTCTATTGCCACTGCCAAGTATAGTGTTCGCTACGGTTTAAGCGTCTCAGTACTGTATAGAAAAGATTCTGCTTTTTTGTCTATTCGTTTCTCTCTCTCTCTCTCTTTCTCTTTCTCTGTCTCTAAGTCTCTTTTTCTTCTTCTTCTTTCTTTTTATTTCACTCTGGTTTATATACCAACAACTCTCGTGCCGATCGGTTACAAGCGAGAAAGTTAAATCCGGCGATTCGCGTACTGCTCAGCGAACATTCGGACGCGCTTCAACAACGTGCAATTAACTTAAACAATTGCCGGGAGCGCTGTAAACAAAACTCGACACCGGCCTTCGCTCGTCCGTTTTACACACGCCCGGAATATTTCTCCGGAGAAATCGAGGAAATGATAATTATATTAGTTAGCGATAAAAAGAAAAAAAAATTATTCGGGATTCTAGAAATAATCGTAAATTTCTAATATCGATGGGAAGGAAAAATGATAGCGCGTTTGCTGTAATTTTTTATTTGTGTAATTATCGTCATTTTTCAGTAGAAAAAATTACATCGACTTGAATTATCGTTTAGGTGAATTTTCTCAATCGTCAAGTATTTATCAATCGTAGGATTTGTGTTTAAATTTAATGGATGTACAGAGTAGTTGTAAACGTGTTATTTTTTAAGAATAAGGCAAGGGGGAGCAAATTGGAGTACCCCAAAAATTTGGTGAAACTTTTCAATATTTCAAAATTTGATAAAATTTAATATCAAATAGCGTTCTCTTTACTAAGAAAATTATATTTGGTGATTTGAAAACAAATTTAAACAAAAATTAAAATTTGAAATCAATTAACATACCAGATAGAAAATGCTCATTTTCTCTGGGAATGAAACACTTTTAAACGAAAATTTAAAAAAATCATCAATTAATTACGTGAAAGAAGATATCAAAGCTAATAAATAACAAATTATAAAAAAAAATTTCTTACTTTTTAGAGCAATACCCCATTTTGTTCAATAATAAAAATTTTTTTTTCTCATGGCAGCTGAAAATTTTATTTCTTTCCTTGTGATTGTGATTAAAAAACAAAAGATTCCGCATATTTATATCTTTTGGAATCGTAAGATTTTCCTAAACGACCCATTTTGCCACCATCTACCCTTAGATACTTGTAGAATTTTTCATTCATTTATTTTATTTGAGAATCGAAACAAATTATTTCTGATTGAGAAAAATATATCGAGATTCGAAAAATTTCTTTTTGCTCGATAAAGAAAGAAATTCATGCATTTTCCATCCATGATTTTCGACTAAAATTTCCTTACACATTTCAACGTATATAAAAGACACGATAAATCATTATTTAAATCAATTTCATAAGTCATCAAGATTTCGCGAATCGGTGAGCTTATCTTTGAATTCAATATAAGGTGAAATTTTAATATAATTTCTTTAAAATTTTATTTTCATCTAAACCCTTTTGTACTCCGAAGCTTCGGAAATGCGAAACAATAAATCGATACGCAAGAAAGATCGTTTCTCATCGGAACTCATAGTTGTATCATTAAAGCCATAAAACGTTTAACGTTTGAGAAAATATATATATCTCTGGCGGTTCGACCTTTCGCTTGAAAAATTAATCGATTAGTCTGTACGGAGTCCAACCTCCAGCTCCGCCTACAAACTCTCAACTTTCGGAGTTCGAATATACTCTCGCGATCGTATCCTTGCAGTGGGAAAAAAACGTAACTCTTATTCATTTCTCTCTTTTCCTCTTTTATTTCATACACGAAAAAATAAAATATATAAATTTCTCACCACGATCGCAGAGTAATTCTTTTGCCTCCCAAACAAAATAGGAATAAAAATCATACTTCGACTCTGAATTGTATAGAGACAAAATTTTCAAATAATTGTCTGACGAAAATGAAAATTTCAAAAAAAAAAATGTCGTAAAATTCTTAAAATTATCCCCAAATATTGTTAATCTATACGCGAATCTGCAATCCTCTTTTATTTCTTACACGAAAAAAAAAATTAGGGGGGGGGGGCAAAATAATGCGATTTTTTAATTTCGATAGAAAATCAACACCATAAACGCAACAAAACGCCAAACAAAAGTAAAACAAGCTAAAAACTCAAATTATAAAATTTTTTCGAAGGGGGCCCATTTTGCTCCACATTATTAATTTTTTATTGTCAATGAACAAAGCAAAGTAAGGTCGAATTTTTAATAAGAAGCTAAAAAAAGTAAAACCAATTCACTAGTCCAAAGATTCTAAAATTTTTACTTAGGGGGCCCATTTTGCCCCCCCCCCCCCCCTTTTCCCTCCCAAACAAAATAGGAATAAAAATGATACTTCGACTCTAAATTGTACATACACAAAAATTGTAAATAATTGTCTCACGAAAATAACAATTTGAGAGAAAAAAAATTTCGTAATTCTTAAAATTATCCTCAAAAATTAAATTAATGTATACGCGAGTCTGTAATTGTATTTGCTCGAAGGTTTAAGCTCTGCTTGAAATTCGATATGTCGAGGAAGAGGAAGCTCCTTTGGGGACTCGATGACGAGAGAAAGGAAAAGAAGAGAGGAAAGATAAAATGCTGCTCGGACGTCAATTATCGCGATTATTTATGCCCGATGTTCGAACATTTCGTGTGTCTTGCACACACACAGTTGATCTTGGGGGTACATAGAGGTTCGGTATTATGTGAAATGTACGTATATATTTATATAAAGAGGGCCTAACGTATATAATGGCGAGTACCATTAAGGTGGATGCCTTCAGTGATATTTTCTCGCTCGGTTTGCCCATCCGCACTCTTGTTGGCGCCCACGGACTCGCCGCGGGCATGACATTACGTCCCATCCGTCAAACGTCCTACAACCGACTCAAATCCTCGCATTGCGCGTATGTACGTTCAGCGTATTTATCGTATGAAGCCTTTTATCGCCGGATGTACAAAATATATTGAATTTTCAAAAATTCGACGTAAGGGGATTCAATATTCATTATTTAATTTAAAGGGAATGTTAATTTATTTAATTGCTCAAAAATTCAGAGATTTCGTTATTTATGCTGAAAGTCCAAATGAGTTTCAGGAGTGAAAAAACGAGAAAATAACTGACGAAAATTTACATAGCCATCAAAACGCATAGAGGAAAATTTAAATTCATTTTCAATTAAAAAAAAAAAAAGATTTTTTTGTTCGTTTACAAAATATATTGAATTTTCAAAAATCCATCGTAAGAAGATTCAACATCCGCGGATGCACCGAAAATTTATAAATTTATTCAAAAATGCGTCGAGGAAAATTTCAATTCATTGTTAAGGGTGTATGCCCAGTCAAATCTGTGGCACATCCATATTTGATTATTTCAACTTAATTCTGACGTCGAAATTTTAAGAGCAATACATTTTGTTGGTAATTGTGGTGATTCGTGATCAAAGAATATTATCATATTCATAATTAATTAATACGTAAATTGAAGTTGGAACGATATTTGATTCTGTTTGTTACCGAGTTCAACATGGCGGACATATGAGGTTAGATCGGGGTATCCGGAACGTTATACTGACACGTAAAAATTAAACACAAATATTTCTACAACGAAGTCGGGAACATTAGTTTTTTTTGAGAAATAGATTGAAAATATGATAAAATTACCGAAAATAAGTATTTTGGCTGCTCTTTAACTCTCAAACGTGGGAAATTTTTGCAAATTATTGCAATCTGACCCACTTCCTGTTGAAATAACACGCGCGTAAATGGGACTTGAAACATTAATTGTTTTGAAAAATAATACGGCGAGGCATACTTATTTTTTAATCGACGCGCCGTAATTCACTGTACAACATACTTCGAATTCAATGTTTAAAGTAAAATTCGATATTTTGGGCATACATCCTCAATTAAGAAGAAAAAAGGTTTTTTTGCTTGATTTACAAAATATATTGAATTGTTAAAAATCCATCGTAAGAAGATTCAACATCCATATTTTAATGTAAAGACAATGTTAATTCATTTGATTACTTAAAATTTCGCGATTTCGTTATTTTTACTACGTTGAAAGTCAAAATAAGTTTCAGGAGTGAAAAAATGAGAAAATAACATATCACAATTTATATCCATTTAGTTTATTTATCGTATAAAGCTTTTTTTATCACTGAATGCGCGGAAGATTTAATTTTATTCAAAAACGCATCGAGGAAAATTCAAATTCATTTTTAATTAAGAAAAAAAAGATTTTTTTTGTTCAATTT
Organism: Cremastinae sp. B BG-2022a; assembly: GCA_030522605.1. Classification (NCBI taxonomy): domain Eukaryota; kingdom Metazoa; phylum Arthropoda; class Insecta; order Hymenoptera; family Ichneumonidae; species Cremastinae sp. B BG-2022a. The sequence goes on along the minus strand of JAPYYX010003575.1, from coordinate 5,468 downwards.
ACTTGATCACTCGAAAATTCACCGCTTTCATCGTTATTTATTTGAGAGCTCAAAGTCCGAGTCGTCTTTTGGTGCCTCTGGGAAGCGAAATAAGAAGCGAAAAAAATAACGCGTGGCAAACGCATTTACACACTCGCCGAGACAGGAGAGTCGGAGAAGCTTCTCGTTTGCAAACGTTAAAAAACTTTAAAACGTCAGCTCGTTAGTCTCAGGGGAAGAGAATTCGCGAAGGATAATCGGACGTATTTCTTCAAGGATTTTATTCCCTGCTCGTGGTCAAGGAGAACACATTTTTGACGAAGACTTTTGGCTCTTTCGGATATACAACACGCGCTCTCACACCTATACGCGCATTTTTATTATTCTTCGATGCTTACACCTGCGCTCGTTTCTGCTTAAATCTTCACTCGTCATGAGCAAACCGCTCGTTTTTGACACCTTTTCTCCTTCTCCTTCGCTTTTACTCTCCACAAAATGTTATCGACACCATCGGAGAATTTCGCAGACGTTTTAAATTATTTTTAATTTTATTGATAAATTCGATACTTCGATCTTTTTAATTTAATCTGTTAAAATCGAAGGTGAAACGATTTTTTTATTTGTAAAAAATTTTAGAAAATTGTTCTATAATTTTTATTTTAATAGTAAAGCTTGAAACCTTTTCTCCTTCTCTTCTCTTTTACTCTCCACAAAATGTTATCGACACCATCGGAGAATTTCGCAGACGTTTTAAATTATTTTTAATTTTATTGATAAATTCGATACTTCGATCTTCTTAAATTAATCTGTTAAAACCAAAGGTGAAACGATTTTTTTATTTGTAAAAAATTTTGGAAAATAGTTCTATAATTTTTATTTTAAAAGAAAAGCTTGACACCTTTTCTTCTTCTCTTCTCTTTTACTCTCCACAAAATGTTATCGACACCATCGGAGAATTTCACAGACGTTTTCAATTATTTTTAATTTTTCTTGATGAGTTTAGTACTTTGATTTTTTAAAATTATTAATTCGTTAAAATCAAAGCTAAATAATTTCTTTATTTGTAGAAAAACTTTAAAACTATTCTATGATTTTTATTTTAAAAAGCTTGACACCTTTTTTCCTTCCTTTCCCTTTTACTCTCCATAAAATGTTATCGACACCATCAGAGAATTTCGCAGGCGTATCGTTTTTAATTATTTTTAATTTTCTTGATGAATTCAGTACTTTGATCTTCTTAAATTAATCTGTTCAAATCTAAGCTAAAACGTTTTTTTATTTGTAGAAAAACTTAGAAATTATTCTACGATTTTTAATTTAACAAAAAAGCTTCAATTAAAACGCTACACGTCAAAGACTAATTGATATTTGTCAACAGCAAATTAATTAGTTACGATACCATCTGATTTTTAAAGAAAATATAATTGACATTTTTAAACTTCTTCATATGGACTCGCATCACTTTTGAATACACACGTAACTTATAAGGCGCCTTATCGTGTACTTTTTATTTCTAATTAATTTACACACGTATACTATCATAACTTGTATTATTTTTAAATAAAGAAAAATTGCGAAATTATTCCACGACTTAATTTAAAACCGCTCGAGCAACGAGAGGAAGGTTTGTCCAATTTTTTTCACGAAAGATAAATCACGGAGTAGTGAAGACGTCAGTTCACGATGAAAGGATCTTTCTTCGCGTTTCCTCGGTGTTTGTTGTTACAAAGCCTTCACTTACGCTCATAATCACTCCTTTTATTCGTTCGAAAATGACTTTCCAGAAGAATAAACGAAATCACAATAACAAAAAGGAAAAGAAAAGAAAAAGGAGCAAAAGATCCTCGGGAGAGCTTTCGGTAACGAGACTGGGGAGTACGAGGATGAGTTACGAGTATCGAGTCCTCCGCGGTAGAATCGATAGTTTACCGAGGAGGCACCCGTCGAGCAAAAAGAGCGCGTCAAGGAAGAAAAAGAAAAAACGAGAGGATTATTCTTGTTCCTTGCTGAATGAGAAAAAGGAAAGGGCGTAAATGTGGACGATGAGAAAGGGTTTTTACATACATACACACATATATAGAAAAAAAAAATATTTATACGAACATAAACACATATATACAAGAAAATATATGAACGTACACATATACACATATTTACAAGAAAATATATATACGTACATATACAAATATATATACAAGAAAATATATAAACGTACACATACACATATATACAAGAAAATATATAGTTGGAGTGTGTTTCAGTTCGTGTACACGTAAATTTCGAAGTTGCACAGGGCCAAAAGTCGGCTGATACCGGAGAGAGTCTGCCTATCCTGAGGAATAATAACGTATTCACGCTCAGGTAAATGTGTGTATGTGTTTTTGTATGTGTGTGTACATAAATATATTTATTTGGGAGGAGAGATGAGGCGCAGAGGAGGGGGGAGGGAGGAACAAATGAGTTCGATGAGTTACGGCTCGTCGTAAATCTTGGACTAATGGCTGCCTAAACGCGAAACCTGCTGGTTCTTCTCGGTTCGGGCAACGTTATCCGCCACGACCGAGAAATTTAATAATCCAACTAATGGGCTCCGGCGCGTTCGCCAATCGGTGAATAAATGTATATAGAAATATTTATATGTATTTATATATTATATAAATATATATATCCGCGCGCGAAATCACGTCCGATATCTCGCGTGATCCGCAACGCCAGAGACAGTTGATGGGAAAAAAAAATTACTGCACTCGATCCTTCGCGAAATATATTTCGAGAGGAAAAAAAAGGGCAAGAGAGGATCAGAAATTACAAATCGTCAATTGGTGGGCTCGTTAAAAATTACTTAAAGGTTCATTCGGTTGAAATTGCGAGCGGAGTGTGTATGCGCTCCTCGTCGATAATTCCTCGTGGATAAAGTCATCGAAAAAAAATGAGCGCGCAGCCTCAAAATTACGAAAAAGTAATGCAGTCGTAAAATTTCATTTTTTTTCGCAAAACTGGGGCAGCTGGCATTGTTTCGCTCCTTTTTTTTTCTATACGGCTTGTGAAAGAGCTTTGTTCCTTTTCACGCACACACGGGCATATGCGTGCTGGCACACCCATGCGAAATAAGTTATCGAGGGCGCATAGCGGGCGAAGCGCGCTCCGGCGCGCAAAAAACAGCGAAAAACTGGTCGCAATAAATATCGCGTAATATTTCGGAAAGAGCGAAATAATGGGAGAGGCAGAGAAGGAGAGAAGAAAGAAGGAGTCTGCTCTTTTAATGGGCCTCTTACAACCGTTATTAAATTATAAATTATGACAATCTTGTACGAGGCATTTAATGAACCTGACGTTTTATGTTGGTCGTCAATATATCCCCATCGCCAACACCTAGAGAGCCTCGGGGCTCCTATGCGAGATATCGCTGCCTTCTGTCAGAGCTCGCATGTATATACGCATTTCCACAGTGGCTCCGGGAGGAATAAATGAATTAGGGGACGTTTAGAAATCGACCGAAAACTGGTCGTTCCTTCGATAAATAAAAGCGAAATTTCGCGACTGAAAAAATCATCGAGAAAGCGAAACTTGTCCCCAGAAATTTAATGCGCCAGGCAGGAGCGATTTTAGAACGACGAATATACTTGTTCGGAGATTTTATTATTATTTCACTATATATATATATATATATATATATATATATATACATACATACATCGAGAGTCGCGGTAGAGACTCAAGGCAAGTACATTTTCAAAAAATATCAAAATCGGCCGAGCGACCGCGACCATCTATACGCGAAGACAAGCGCTTTTGCTAGAGTCCAAAACAAACATTTATTTTTATGGAAATTGTGGAACAATGATTCGAAAATCTAAGAACACAGATATTTTTTTTTCTCTTTCGATTAAAAAAAAAATCGCTGCGACTGCTTGCGTCTGAAGCATTTAAGTTAATCGTAAAATTATTAATTTTATCGAAATTTTCAGCTCCTAGCTGTCAAACTTTTCGCATCGGAATTTCTTTGCACACCATCGAGCGTGCACATGTCAAAAATTGAACGTCAAATTCTCTTTCTTTCGGCAATCTTTGCCGTGATCGGTCATTGACGACTACGTGAATGAAATAAAATGAATTTTTACTCAATAAAATAGTTTTGCGACGATTAAAAATACAATATTACGACATATTCTTCGATTTTGCACCACCACGGTAAATAGAACGTTAATTTTATGTTTCAATTTACGGAATTTTTGAAAATTCAGTTTCGATGTTACGAAGGTTAAATTTTTTTCATATTTCTTTTCTTGATAATGTTAATAAAACTTTCGAAACATATAGAATTATCCATAGAAATAAGACACAATAATAATAAAATATAAAATAACAATAAAAAGACCAATAAATTCAAAATTTTTCATAAAATTTTTTTTTTGTTTATAAAATAGCATCAGAGATCTTTACAAAAATAAGTCAAATACTCGATTTTTCGAAACAGTTTGCAATTATTTAATGGGCTAGGATTATCAAATATAGACAGCGAACAAAGGTTGTTCTATGAAATCTTTTTTGACGGTTGGTTTAATCATCTTTACAGTACTATTTTTTATAAATAATATTAGTTTGGTTGAAGTCCACGTTTGAAGAAGTTTCTCCAATTTTTTTAAGACAGAATGTTGAATTACAGCCGAATCGTAATCGATATCCGAGATGTTTTACAGTGTTCACAGCTACTCGAGATCGAATAATCTATAATCAAAAGATGTTATGGAATCGTTAATAAACAGCACCAGCTTCAGAGCAGAAGAAGAGTATTTAACAGATGATATTTAACAGCATTTTGTAGGTTTCCCAAATTCACACCTTTTACAATATAAACTTTTTATAACAATAATGACGACTATACTTTCGAAATTTGAAATCCATTACTGACCCTGACTTCTTGAATGAAAATATATGAATTACTTCTTCCGTGGTTCAGAGTTTTTCATCATTATCCTCGGTGCCGATGATACCATATTATTTCACCAATGAAAATTATGGTAGAGAGCGTAAGCCCGACGATTAAAACTACCATCGATTTTTTGATAGGAGAAGACTCTTTTACTTGAGTCTTTTCTAATTTCATGTGGCGCTTAAGCCAAGGTGTCGTATCAATTCCCGAACTTTGCAGTCTACGTATTAAATTATCAATGATCCGCCGATAAGGTGAGTTCTTGCTTACAATGTAGCTTGCCGGCTGGCTCGCTAAACAAGGTTTAGCCACTTTAAAATCTTTCTTATATGCACTAGCTAATGATTGCACAAAAAGAATCCAAGATTCAGGCATACCGCAGGATAGGTTTTGGTGCATCAGCATCATTTCAATGCATTTAGATTCACTGATTCCGATGTCAGTTTCGTTCCAATCTTGATTATCGTAAGCAATGACTTTTTTTTTTAAGCTCACAAGAGAAGGCGAATTACCATCAAACGCCTGATTCACATAAAATTTGTGAACCACAGGAATC
>JAPYYX010003574.1:0-19127 GCA_030522605.1 Cremastinae sp. B BG-2022a | reverse complement strand
ACTTTCCAATGGTACCTGAAAAATAGGGTCTTGCCATGGATATATTTTCATAAATTGCAGTCAAAGTTGATAGAGTACGCGTATTTCGGAAAAATCTCAAAAAATATATAAATGAAATAAAAAATAGAAAAATATTTTTTTCCACATAAAATCATACATGACTGGTTGCATTATTTTTCTTATTAAACAAAAAATAAAGCGCGAAAATGTAATTGTTTTCAAGAAATTGTTTGTTAAATAAAAAAGAAAATATTTTTACAAATTTTTTTCCTATTATGAAAGAGCATTGAAAATAATGATTTAAAAAACTCATTCCTCAACAGTCATATGTACTGGCAAAAAAATGTAATTGGACAAATGCGTTTTAATCAATAAAAAATGTTTTTGAGTAAAGATTTTTGTTCTGAAAGTCATAATATCCATCACAGATGATATTTTAAAAAAATATTCTTTCATTACCTCATAAAGAATGCATTTGTTTATAACAATTTTTAAACATTTGATATTAAAAAATTTGAACAATTATGTTTATGTTATGTAGCTTTTTTCGATTAAAATACTACACAATTGAAATATTTAAAAAAAAGTTTGTGTAGCTTCATTTGTATTTTTAATTTTTTTTATATATTAAGTTTTTAATAAAAACGTAAAAAATTAATACTTGTTAATATCCCCAACGGGGATTTGTTCTACAACTTTTCAAGAATCGGCTCAAGAAGTGAGAAAATTCTCTGACTTTCAGTTGAATAAATATCATGGTTTTTGTGTTAGTGAAAAAAGTAGAAAAAAGTTAATAACATAATTAATAAACAAACAGTCGGAAAAATTATCCATTGTTCATTGATGTATGCAGATGATACTAGAATTTTTTCATTTCTCAATATTCATATTTCATGGGTAATAAATTTTTTTCCAAAAAACCGGCAAATTCAATGACGCGCACTTTCATTCCTACGTGATAATTTCGATTTTTCTGCACTATTTGTATTTTTTTAACTATTTTTTAAAAATATACTCATAAATAATATTTCCCGAAAATTATGAATATTTAATAATTACCGCTTCGCTCCAATCATCATTTTGTCGCTTGGCTGCTTTTATGATGTTCTCCTTCGTGTTCGCGTTACGAATTTTGAAAACATGCATTCGTTTTGCAGAAGGCTTCTTACTCTCGTTGAGTAAAAATTCTGCACTTATGTCCTTCGCACAAAAAAAACATTTCTCTTTGAAAGCAAATTGGTTTTCTTCCAATGGATAGATTTCACGTTCAGGCTCCGATAATCGCGGTCGTTTACGGGAGGCAGTGATGCTCTTCTCATTGGTATACAGTTTTCGACACTTTTCGTGTACTGATGCCGAGTTAATTCCTGCAAGGTCATCTCCTTTTCCATCACATCTTTTTTCACTGCAAGAGATGAATGTAGCTATGCCTTTTTCCCGAACTGTTCGAATTTCGCCGCTCAGGACATTTTTATCGCAAATAAAACAAAAGCAATACAATTTTTTGCATTTCTTGTGCACTATAGTTTCGAAAAGAGCAAACTCTTTTTCATCACGTTTTATTTTACTGCATTGAATGAGCAAATGTATTCCTTGCTCATCGACTTCTTCAATATCCTGAACAGATACACTTGCTCCACAAATCGCACAATTTTTTACTTTCGTATCCATAATAAGAATTAATGAAAGCGAAATAAAATAAAACAGATCGCGGATGAGACGTGTTTACATAGAATGCAATGGGCAACTGTAACTGTCGAGGTTCGGGGACCGTGTATAAAATTTTAAGCTGCCATCGTAGCCCGTTTACCATGACTACGCAGTGTGTTATTATGATTATTCTGTATAGCCTGCATAGACGAGGGTAGCGTCTAAGCGTTCGGCCTTGGGCCCATTGGCGTAAAATACAAAAATAATATATATATTTGTTTTCTTTTCACGATTAATATATTTTCCGTATCTCAAATCTGGCTGCAAATTGAAGTACCTTCATACATCAGCACACTTTAACATCCCTTCAAATTGCAAAACTTTTGTAATTTATTTTAGAATTAAAAAATTGAAAAAAGTGACTGTTGTTAATTGTATAAAGTTCCGGATCGATTACTCGGTTGCAAATTTGGTAATACCTCACAATAGATTATCTAAACATTTGCAACCAAGAAAAAAAACTTTTGGAATTTTTACAAAACCACTTTGCTGAAAAAAATGATTATTGAGCTGCGCAATTATAAATGAAGATGTTCCGGAAAACACAAAGGGTTGCAAATTTATAAAATGAGTCGGTATATTTGTACGACTCACCTAGCAAGTTAGCACAACTTTTAGAATTTTTTCGGTCAATTCTCTAGAGAGAAAAATTAAAGTTTAATAAAAATTAATGTTCCATACCTTCCAATTGATTGCAAATCTGATACGTGTTGGGAAATACCATATTAAACATTACCCTAAGTTTGCAAAACTTTTTGAATTTTCTCCGCAAAAATTTAGATAAATTTCATATTTTGTCATTTTCGCAATGTTCCGGACTTCGAAAAAGGTTGCAAAATTTTATAGTTTGATTTTGTACTATTTTCGACTATGCATCAAAGTTTCAAAACTTTTGGAATTATTGTTAATTGATTGTCTTGAATGACTGGCTATAGGGGCAGCAGCAATAGTGGGGAAAATGAGGAGAACTCCTTCGGTAACGCTCGGAGGTATTCGTAACGTCTCGATATACGTATCTCAAGTCCGTATATGTACGTGAGTCGTGTGCGGTATGTGTATCATTGGGACCGTGGCCAATGCTATCGGCGAACCGTTGCGAGATTAGAAAATTGAAATTTTGTATTATGTTATTTACAATGATACTTTTGATCAAACAATTAAGAATAAAAGATTCAGACAAACTTGTCTAAACTCGGTTTTTAACATTGTTTATAGGGTATATAGGGGGGCAATTAAGAAAACATTACGATTACAAGAACTTAAACATGTTCAATCTTACCCCATTTTGCCCCCCCCCCCTATTTTTAATGATTTTATTCTATACATGTTTAATTTTTTTCAGACATTTATTATTTATGGTACTATTTCGGATAACAGCCCCCCTTCCAGGGGTGTTGTGGGTGGTGGAAATGATAGAGTACGGATCCCCGTATATAATCCAAAAAAAAATTCACCACCCCCCTAGGAAGGGGGGGGGGGGCTGTTATCCAAAATATTACCTTATTTATTTGATGTGTTTCAGATTTTAGAAAAATTGTTGGAAAAGTTATTGAGAACTTACCATCCGAATCATTTTTTCGTCGTTTCTCTGAAGCAAAAGTTGCTGGAGCTCTACAAAAAGGATTGCGCTTGCTTGAATCCCGAGACAGAGGCGATGAGAAGAATGGTCGAAATTTGTAAACAAATAATCGACGTTCTCGAGATCGTTGAACCAGGAATATCGAGATCGAAAGGTACATTTTTACATTATTTTGATTTCATTCTCTCTCTCTTTGTTTACATCTCGCACGAGTAAACAAAAAAGTGTCTATTTTTATACACATCAGGAATACTTTTGTGGGAAATGCACTTACCTCTCGTTCTACTTGCGGATCGCGATTACGCTGCGAGAAAGATTGGCGCTAGAAAACTCGTTGAACGTCTCGAGGATGCTGAGGATCATTTGAAAAGATCGTTGAAAATGTTGCTTCTGGAGCCGCCTGATACTCCGGAGGGTTTCCTAGCGAGGCAGGCTCTTCAAGATTACAAATCGCTGAGGGATACGCTCTCTCAAGCCAGACAGCTGGAATTGCCTTTTGTAAAAAAATCGCAAAAGACAAAAGTTCGAAATAAAAAATAGAACGGTCAAAATTTCGTGGAAAGTATTCCGGAAGAAGGAACGAGAAATATCCGATGAAAGTGATGAAATGAATATTTCGACAAAAAAGTTATTTGTTTTGACAAATTTGACAAATAATGAAATGTGATTCTATTTTTTTTTTCGAAAATGTTTTTTACCTCGGAGAATAAAAGTAAATCTTCATATCTCATTTCAACAATTACGTCGGTAATTCTCGTTTCTTGTTTATCGTCCGTCGATACTGTAAAACTAAACAACTCTGTGAATAAACTTTGACTCGTCGACTCAAGATGTCGCTACGTGCAATTTCTTTCGATATATCAATGCAAATATACACACGCACTATATTTTTACTTCAAATGAAAAATGAAGAAAATATTTCATTTTTCAACGGCTGAAACGTGCAAAAATGCATAGACTTCGAAATAAATTATTCGACTTTATCTACGTATTCTGATGTGAATTCTGAAACGTATATTTTATTGTCTTGTACAAGGTCGGTCATTTTTCGCACCACGCTATATCGTTCCGCCCGATCGCCTTGGACGAAAAAAATGCTCCATGGGAAATACAAAATTTTTTGCTTCTACGTACAGAGGATTTTATGTATTCATCCTTTTCTCTATCGTAGACTAATTAAATAATTTTACTATTTAGAAAAATGTCCATGCCGCAAGGACTGTTCGTCTATTTTTTATGATTCAACAGCTCTTTTTACCTGCATAGATCAAATGTGTACACGAGCCGGCTTCTCGCGATACCGATATACGCTCGAGCGTTAAGTCAGTCGCGTCTCAGACGTGCTCGCGATAACTACATCATTCTGCTGAACCGAAAAATCACAGCTGAACCGAAAAATCACAGCTATTTCACAGTAGACGGTCCGCTAACGAAGAGTACGCGTCATTGGCCAATTTTAAGGTGTACCAGTGCCGAGTGACTAATGTCTCTCAAAGTATTGTTATCATTATTATTATTATTTTGATATTCTCCATGAGAGTTACGTGTTGCTCCGAGCGTCGTTTCTGTTACGTTTGCCAATGCAAGTATCCAAAATCTCTGAATCACTCATTCCTCAATTAGAAAGTGATAAATAATATTCGGACCAGAATTGCACTTCTTGCCAAGTATTTTTCGTATCTAAACGTGATTTGCCTCTTGGAATATCGAACGTTTAGAGAGAAAAAGTAATTATATTTTATTTATTTGAGGAAGTGAGAAAATATTTGATTTTCTAATTTTTTGATCTGCGAAGATAAAAAATAAGTTCGGAATTTTTTTGTAGATAAAAAAACAAAATTCTATAATTTCGAGGGGTCTCGAGTCTTAACCTATTTTCTCAATCTCAAGACATTAAATTTTCATCAGTTTGATAATCGCTCAGGAGGATGAAGCTTTTCAGTATTCTCATTCATTCAAAGTTATCGCCGGTATGACGAAAGAATGCTGAAAAGTGAAGAAGTTTCGATTCTACGAAATGAGGAAAGAAGTAAACAATATTTTATCTTCGTTTTCACGGACCTTCGCTTTTCACTCTGCATCAAATCTCTGTCATGTCAAATACCAACGTAAAACATCAAAACAGTTTTCAAAAATTTTCAAATTTATCAAAAAAAAAAACTTATTATAAAGTTTATGAAAATATTATTCATAGTCGAAAGTTTTTTAAGTATCCTTTTTTATTTTCCGTTATTTTTTTATTTAATTCAAATTTAAAAGCCCGTTGGGTAATTTAAAAGCCGAAGGTGTCTCAAAAATGCTAATTGAAATAAACTCTTTGGCTGTAATCATCGAGGGCTGAAATGTGGGAACGTTCGTACGAGCGAGTTTTTGCATGTGTAGTGGTCGCACTTGTAAGGTTCAATCAAACGTCTTGGACCGTTTGGCGAGGTCGCGACTTTGAAACGTTTCAGATCCTGATTGAATTCTTCTCGGTGTCTTTTCATCGCCCTCGAAACTCTCGAATTGTGAGCACATGGCGAAATCCTTGTATACGTCGTACACGATTTCCCACTAATTTAACGTCATTTTATTTCAAAAAAAATACGACGATCTATTTAATTTCTAATTTTTAGGTTATGTTCGTTTTTCTAAAAAAAAAAAAGATCAACCAGATCCTCGTGCATTTTTTTAAAGCGAATTCATGAATGAAAATTGCAGAATTTTTCGCAATATTAATGCATAATGAGTTTCTTTCGTTTAAAAAAAAAGAAAAAAATGCAATAAGATACAAAATGCGACGATTAGAATAAAACCACTCAAGATGGTCTCATCTCTCGTTGAAAGGAACTTCCTGGAGAAGTATGTAGAAAGAGACAGAGAAAAACGAATGAATCATGAAAATAATAACAAAATTAGAGTGCAAAGCGAAACGGCGCACAACACGCGTGTAGCTCAAAGTCCGATTAAGATATAAAAAAGAAATACACTTTCGAGATTTTTGAGCTCGTGGATGTATGTATCAAATTGATTTTTAATTTTTTCAAGCGTTATCAGAAAATGAATACATTAATTAATTAACGTATTTTTAGAAAAAAATCAACTATCGTATATTCATTTTCTAAATTGAATTCGTAATGAATAACAATGCAATTAAAAATCATCGAAATACAAAAGATTATTTTAACGAGTGTTTCGCTCTCGAGTGACATTCCAATTTCTTTTCTTTGTTCATTTTGTTATTTACGTGGACACGAGCCTCGTAATCTTTGGACTATGCTTTCGGAACTTTGAATCCAAAGTTTCCGCATCTCTTTTTCATTTTTTTTCATATCCGCACTCGGGTATCTTTGCCTGAAATTATCATTTTTATCGAGGATTTAATTTTTTTCTTTTGTGTATAAATATTTATTTTCTATACCGTCACGGAATTTTTTTTTTCATCTTAAGTTTCTTTTTTTTTTTTCTAATAAACGGTCAAATCCGGTGACTCGCGATTATGAATTTTTCTCTCTCTCTCTCATCTTTCATCGTCGGTTGAGGTCATTGTCGTTGGATGAAATGTTGATTCGTTCTGGTCACAACCGGCACCTGACGGCTCTTTTCTCTCGAAAGTCATTCTCCTTGTGCGGACACGTATTTTTCTACAAACTCGCCGTTATGCGGGCAAATTTCGTACGTGAATAATGTCACGCAAGGAAATAGTTGTGTCATCCTCAGAGAACAAAATCCCTCGACTCAGGCTCTACGAGCGTTATTCCTTTTATTCAAAATACTAAAAAATAGAAAAAAAAATTCGTGTTCGGTCAGAGAAAAAATTACTTCGATATTTCCTCGACACGAAACGAGCGGATAAAATTGTAGAGATTCGGAATTTCGTAACGAACGACTCGTATTCCTTGAAAAGAATTTAATGATGGCGTAGATCCCTAGCGAATTCCTCTTCTAATCCGAATTTTTATCAAAAATGTGAATGTCATTGAAATTTATTGAAAATAATGAAACAAACAACAAATAATACTGGAACGAAAAATTTGAATAACGAGAATTGAATTCCGGTAAAAAAACATTCGTAAATTTTCTTATCTAACAAAATAACTCACTCGTGACATTGACAGGTCGCGATCGTCGAATTCGATCCATCATTCGTTATCGGGTCTCGCGCACCTTGGAAACGTTTCCCGAGAAGCGTATCGATAAATTTTTAGTCTATCGATCGCGAATTGAATTCTGCATGGATTCAATTGTCAACGTAAATGATTAAAAAATAAATTGATTTTGTGACTACTTTTTTTTGTTATTTAATAATTTTTCTCCTCGGTTTGATTATCGACGAGATTGTATTTGTTTTTTTTCTTCAATTACAAAAGCTGCGATTGGTGCTCACATGGGATCGTAGAGTGCAATTCGATGCATTACGTAAACAAAACGAATAAAATAAAAAAAAAGTGACGGAGTTTCCGCGGTCATTTCCCGGGGCACGGGCCCCGTATCTTCCCTTCTTTTTTGCTTTTAATCGTAAAAGTCATGTAATTCTTCGATCGCGAGAAGAAATTGCGATAAAGCGCTTATCAGTATGTACATTATTATTTTGCGATTCGAGAGAAACAATTCAACATATAATGTCTTCTCTCGCAATTCTACGCTCCCCGCGTCCGTGTTAATCAAAAACTTACTCCACTCGCGATCATAACGACAGCGATTAATATTGTAAACTATGTTCGTTGTGCAATCCTAGTGACCCAATTTTGATTTCTCTATTTTTGAGGTTTATTATATTTTATTCAATGCTCGCTCGCGCGTATTCGCTAAAGTAAAGTAAGAAATCACTTATCGAAATTATTTCCAAGATAATTCAATGACATTTTTTTTAATGTTTCATAATTATTGCATTAGAAAAAAAAATTAGAATAAAATATATTAAAAATTGTATTAGAAGGCATGAAAAATTTGTAGGAGCTTCATCGTATTGAAATCGAGATATTAATTGTACAAAATTGCACCTTTTTACATGAACTTTTACGAGGTATTACACAAAATTGAGATTTAAAACAAAAAAAATCTAGAAGATCAATCTCGCTCGAATTTCATTATAAATCACGAATTATATTTTTTTGGTATATGCGATATTTCATTCAAAAAATGTGCAAATTAATTTTAACGTACTAAGCGATAGATCTTTAGAAAATAATTGTGTTAAGGTGATTTTTAAGCGTCCTATATCGTGCGAAATCGAACTTTGTTATATTCTCTGAAAATAAACAATTTTTGAAGAAAAAACGAATCACGTTTTTCTCTTTCCACTAACGAATAATGAGAATTTCTTCTATTTTCTAAAATATCAAAAATCTCTGAGTAAATAGCAAATTCGTTTTGCATCTGTCCCTCTCGCACTTGTACGAGTTAAACATCACCTCAAGGTGATGTTCAAGTGTCCTATAAGAATGACGTTGTTCTCTTTCCATCAAAGAATAATGTGATTCTCTTGTTTTTTCGAAAATATCAAAAATCTCTGAGAAAATAGCAAATCCGTTTTGCATATGTCCCTCTCGCACCGGTAGGGGTTAAACATCACCTTAAAGAGATTTATAATGCGTAATGCGTCTACCGATTTAAGACAAGTTCAACTACCCGAATGTAATATAAAAAAATAATAATAATAATAAATATCGTGAACTGTGTTAGCTGCACAGTCCTATAGGCTTAATTACGATTACAATACTCAATTACGAAAAAAAATGAATTACGATTATTCTATTTTTAAGGCGTAGAATATTTAATTTTTTTTTTTAATATTATTTTTAATTTTATCTTAATATTTTGTTATTGAAAATTGTATTATAAACGAAATTTATAATTCGCTCGGCATAATTATTGAAGTTTTTTTTTGTTCAGGATGTTTAACTTATCTTGCAATGTCGTCGGTGTCGCTCTGCTGATCTTATTAGTAGCCATTTGTGCAGTTAGCGAAGGAGCCAGATATCGTGCCAAATTTACCGTGTTTATTCTTCTCTCTGCAATTGCGGCGACATGGAGCATCCCCTTGATGCTTTTGAGTCCAAGGGACTGGAGGAACGCCTTGTAAGTATCTTTTTGTTTTTGTTCGATAATTAACGAAGAAGTCAGGTGATAATGATTATTTTATTTTTCAAGGATTCCAGCTTGGGGTGCCAGGCAAATAGCGAAACTTCTGGGCGTTCGTTTCAAAGTTCGCGGCCAGGAGAATATCGTCAAAGATACCGGTTGTGTCGTGCTGATAAATCACCAAAGTGCCATCGATCTGTGCGGTAATATAGAAAAATTGGAAAAATATTTTTCGAGTTTTTTAAAATTAATTTTAAAAGAATCAGTTGAATTTTTTAATATTTGTTTTATCTCGTTAAAATTTTAAATACCATCGATACTGATGTAAATTTGGATAGGTGAAAGTTAAAAAATTGGCTCTTTATATATCGAGATTTTATCAAAACTTTTATAATTTGAAAATATTAATTAAAAATAATATTTTGCTTTGATTTGACAGTACTTGCGGAACTTTGGCCGGTGCTTGAGCGTTGTACAGTCGTTGCGAAGAGAGTAATTCTTTTCTTCGGATCATTTGGATTGGCCTGTTGGTTGTGGGGAACGATATTCATCGACAGAAACAAGGTCACCGAAGCTCAAAATACAATAAATTCAACAGCTGAGACGATAAATAGAAGAAAGGTAAATAGAAAAAAGAAAAAAAAGAAGAAATAATTTTCTCCCTTTTCACCGTATAACAATTTGAAATAAAAAAAATTTTAATTTTATGATTTTCAATTTTTTTTTAAACAAATAATTTTTTTTCAGGCTAAACTTCTATTATTTCCGGAAGGAAAAAGATTCTCCGGGACGTCGTTGATGCCATTCAAAAAAGGAGCTTTCCATGTCGCGATCAGAGCACAAACGCCGATTCAACCGGTCGTCGTGACGAAATATTATTTCCTTAACGACAAATCAAAAAAATTCGATTCTGGTGCGTAAAAAAAAATTGAAAATTTTACCGATTTATCGTCACTGAGGCATTTCTTTGATTTTTTCTTTCTTCAGGTACGAGTTACATAACGATCATGCCGCCAATCCCGACGAAGGGACTCACCAAGGATGATCTCCCAAAGTTGATGGATAAAACGTGGGAATTGATGAACGAGAAGTTTCTGGAAACTTCGAAAGAAGTCATGGCGATCGAAAATGTTAAATCCCCGATTTCATAAAAATGTTAATGCAGATTTTGAGGCGGGCTCGAAAAATCTTCATTATAGTGTGGACGCAGAGATGCGATAATGAAATAAGAAAAAAAAAGAGTAAAACATATTGTTGAACGTCAATGTTATACGAGAAATCGTAAAGGTGCTGTGCATTTGAGAATTTATAGACTACAGATATTTGTTACATGTTAATCGTATGAAAAAAATAGAAAAAGTGAAACTATAATATTTTTGTATATGCATTAGAAGAGTTTTTGCTCACTTCGTTACGAATCATTGTCAATTTTGTACAATTTTGTTAGTATGATCAATAGAAGACTTGAGATTTTTACTAAAAACAACCTTTACATATTCATTTTTCCAACTAACTAAAAACAGTTTTTCTAACTATTGTTATTTTGTTAAATAATAATCATTCAAAATAATAGAAAATGTGCAATTGTAATATTTTTGTATGTGCATTAGACGAGTTTTTGCTCACTTCGTTACGAATCATTGTCAATTTTGTACAATTTTATTACTACGATCAATAGAAAGACTTCAGATTTTTACTAAAAACAACCTTTAGATATTCACTCTTTTTCAACTAACTAAAAACAGTTTTTCTAACCACTATTATTTTGTTAAATAATAATTATTCAAAATAATAGAAAATGTGCAATTGTAATATTTTTGTATATGCATTAGACGAGTTTTTGCTCACTTTGTTACGAATCATTGTCAATTTTGTACAATTTTGTTAGTATGGTCAATAGAAAAACTTGAGATTTTTACTAAAAACAACCTTCAGATATTCACTCTTTTCCAACTAACTACAAACAGTTTTTCTAACAATTGTTATTTTGTTAAATAATAATCATTTAAAATAATAGAAAATGTGCAATTATAATATTTTTGTATATGCATTAGACGAGTTTTTGCTCTCTTCGTTACGATTCATTGTCAATTTTGTACGTCTTTGATTAATAGAAAGATTTGAAATTTCTACAAAAAAGAACTTTCAACTTTTCTTTTCCTATTTCAAACTACGACAGATAATAAACAAATTTTTAAGGAAAAAAATTCAAACTATCAATAAGTAAGGATCAATTTCTATTTCTTTTTTTAAATTTCAGTAACAAAAATGCACAAAAAAATAAATAATATTTTCCGGATGGATAATTTAGAATGATTAAACAAACATCGTTTTATGTCTATTAATCAATATTTATTTGTTCGTAGTAGTACTAATTATTACTAAACGCTTAAATACAGGTGATTCATACTTGAGAAAGACATAATCATCCTTTTTGTGTTTCTTTCGGTTTACGTTTTATCGATCGGACTGCTGCTTTTCTTTTCGAGAGATAAACGTACCGCAGAGTATATTGTGTATATAAACGAACATACATCGTATTTTCTCTCGCGATCCAACAACGTTAGCATCGGTAGTCGGAATATATTAATTTAAAAATTGAAAAAACATAAACATTGAACGAGCGAGTTTCGAATTGTGACTCTCGGTACGCGCGGTGTGAAAACGTAAACAGATGAGGAAAAGCTAGCGAATCGGAAAACAGGAGGGGAAGGCTCGCGGTCGCCAGGGAGGGAAGAAGAAAAAGAAAAGTATTCTCTATACAAGATTATTTGTGCGAAAATAAAGAAATAATGATACTCGTTACAATAATGATAATAATATTAAAAATAAAATAACTAATAATAACCCTCTTCGAGGGCAGAGTGCCGTATTTTACAGATCGAATGAATAATACTTTTTTTTCTTCTTTTATCAGGTTCAACTCTCAACAGTTTTTCTTTACCTCATTCTTCATACCTCTCACTCGTTGACTCAAAATTAAGTCTTTAATCGGGAAAGTCGATTTTTTTTCGTTCAGTTCTCACGCACACTCACACGCAGACAAAATTCTTGGTAGATCGAACAAATAAAAACTTAATCTCCTTCACGTTCACTCGCGGTACTCAGTGGATGTGTATATGACTAATACGATAATTCTCGTTGGTGATGTGAAACGCAATGTTCTTACAATATAAACAGGGTCATGCAATATGCTTTTTCATATATATATTTTTTGTTAATATATATTTTATGTTGGGTATAAATTACTCTTGTCTTTGACTTTTGATCCTTCGAAGAAAGGATAGACAAAAACAACATTTTTGTTGTGGAAATAAGAGCGAGAGTGCCGAAATCTTAGGTTCAATCTTTTGCACGAAAGAGGCAAAGTCGAAGAATCGAGTAGACAGGGCGACAGAGCAAGAGTGAGAAAGAGAATAAAATATATGATACATGATCGTGTATTATTTTTATACAAATTGTCAAATCTTTCTTTTATCTTTGGTAAAATCTACTAAATAAATATTGTGGAATTTTACGGGAAGAGGGAGAACTGGGAAATGGGAAAATCATTTTGGGACTACGAGAATACATAATTATCGTTTCGAGATTATTCGTTAGAAAAAAAAATATTTATATATATAACATATATATCTCATTTTCGAGACCGAGAGCTTCAACAACGAAGTAAACGAAGAAAAGTGTACACGGGCTCGGTACATTTTGTCCCTACGGATCTGTAGACCAGAATTTAATCGAGTTCGTCTCGGTTTTTCGAAATCAATCTTCGTCTCGCGGGAATAATGTACATATTTTTTTTAATGGTCATGGTAAGCTTCGATATCCACAGAAGAAAATGTATGCGAAAATTTGCGGCAAAACGTATGCGCAAAATATACACGTAACAAAAATATTGTGTACTCACAAGAATCGTGGCGGGACGAAGTATTTTATTCTAACCGCGTAAAATATAAGTCGATAATTATCTCTATATATTTATAATACATTCTTGCAGCGAAATTTCTAGATTTTCACATGTAATTTTTTTTTTTTCTGCAGATGAGATACACACCTAAGCGAATTGCGCCTTTCAATGTTCGATCTTCGAAGATACAAGAAACGAGATTGATCCACAGGTGGACGCTCTTCGAAGAATATCGAGGGGGGGTAAAAATAAAAATGACAGTCTTCGATAAGTTCGCGTCGATCCGACGTTATGAAATTTGGTCAAACGAAATCGCGAAATTCTTTTTTGCCTTCGAATCGTCGAGCTGCTCGTTAGCTTCGAGAAGCAACAAAGAATTTTATCTCGTGTACAATTACAAGCTAAGTAGCCTCTATTTTGTTCGTACCTCGAAAAATCTTATCTCGTTGATTTTATTATCTTCCGGGTCGAGTAGGTTCTTTTCTATTATTTGTCACACCTCTCTGGCGAAACCTACGTAGGCGAAACGCAAATTGGAGTCGTAAAATAAATCGTAAACGAGATACGAGAGAAATTTTACGATTTTTTTTCTTCCCTTTCGTAGCGATTAAAAAGCCTCGCGACGTTATTTTTTTCTTTTTTTCTTTCTTTTTATCTTTTTTTCCTTTCGTTCTAACACGACGAACTCTTCAGCTCGCCGATGTCAGCGATATTCTGGAGGAGCGACGACGCCTCGTTGCTCGGCTGGGCCTTAGCGTTGTAGCGCTGCTTCAATGTGCTCAATGCGGACAACAGTCTTGTGTTTGACGACATTAGACGTGAATTTGCAGCGTCCAGGGCTGCGATCTGTTGCTCCTGCGCGTCGATCACGCGCTGCTTGTACGACAGCGTTGCCGACATCTTCTGTTGTTCCCGCCGTAGTTCCTCCTCCACAGAGATTAACCTGCGACCAAAATTCATACGTGTAAAAATAAACGTCAAGTGAAGTCAGGAAAATAAAAATTTTTAGAAGGATGAAGATGAATGTGAAGAACAAAAATTGTCCATTTTTTGAGACTTTTCGTATTTTGTTTTCATCTCGAAAAATGGAATGAACAAAAATATTGGAATTTAATTTTTTAAATTTTGAATTATTCCAAGATTTTTGTTAATCGTTGCTATATTTTTTAAAAATCGAATTCAAAATCAACAGAGGTCTGAAATCTTGGATTCAGTCAATTTAGACGTATTGAAGAAATTTTCAATATTTTAAAAAATTTTCAAAATAAAAATTTTCAAAATTTCGAAACAAATATTTCAATCTGACTCTGATGACTTTGATCGATTTTTTTGCAAATAATTGAAAGCCAATTAAAGGTGCAAAATGAACGTTGGCTCTTGTCCGTTTCCCACGATGCTCCAACGATTCTTTCGCAATACTGTTATCACTGAGCTGAACGATAATAAAATAAAGGAAAGAAAAAGCTTTAGCGAGCAAATGTAAAGAAATGAAGATAACGAAAGTAGAGACGAGTGAATGAATGAGGAAAAACAAAGTGACATATCCGTGCACGTGAGTTCAATGGTCTCGAATTTAAATTAGTTTACGAATTAGTGATGGAGATGGATCGTAAAAGAGTATGTCTATGAATGAATTGAAAAGTACGTGTTTCATGTTTGTGCTTGATGTTCTGTTATGAATGCGACGACGATGCGAGTTTATAATTTGTCTAAACAAATGAAAGAATATTTTTCGGTCAGCCAAAGTGAGATCGTTGCCTGAAAAACAGATCATTGCACCCGGCGACCCTGTAATTCGTGTTGTTTAATTTGTTTTTTTTCTTGTTAAATGGAGAAAAGCTTAGAAATATAATTGACTCTTACACCAAGATCCAGATCAAGCCAGAGTATACCAAATGCAGCGGATAGAATGCACAGGAACACACAATAAAGTTAAACATACATTCATTTTGATAAGACCTTTTTGATTTTTTGTTCTTGAAACCTGAGTAATAAAAAAAAATCCCTTTGAGAATTGTCATCGAAATTATTTCAATTAATTTAACAAAAATTTTCATCAAATTCTCACGAAATCTCGAAAAAATCTTGACTCGAATAACAAAGATCTCTTTCGGAATTCCCTATCGATGAATGAAATTTCGATCAAGACACAAAGTGAGAAGAGTGAACTGGGAACAGAAAATAGAATTTACTCGATGACGATCTGACAGGCGAGGGAAGAAAAGTCGAGTGCGAGAGTCTTCGCACTTGTCAGGCGCTCGTAAAAACTCTGAGGGAAAAAATGTTGGAGTGAAAAAAGTACAAGAGGAGATCTGAGAACTCGGGTTGGCGAAACGTTGATGTACCTGGAGATGATGCTCTTCATTTTGGCGTCGGGTGCGATCCCGTCAATTTCGGTATCGTCGCTCGTGCCCAATCGGGCTCGGAGCCGGTCGACGCTGCTCTGCAGCCTCTCGATTTCAACCTCGTACTGGAAAGGACACAAGAGAAAGCAGAGTGTTAGTTACATCTGATAGAAACCTCCCATCTCTCTTTAAATTTAGTAAAAGTTAGTCGACAGAGAGCTCGAACGATGCGTAGAAACGAAGAATTTGTTGAGAAGAGATTTTCATTTTTATCTTTATCTTAAAATACGTCGTTGATCCTGACCTGGTCGACACTCCGGTGACTTCGAGACTTGCTCCGTCTCGTGATGCAGCTCTCCTCCTCGCTCGTGTCCGAGAGATCTCGCGTCGAGTCCAGAGAGAGTCTTCTTCGGAGATTCGTGCAGCCGACGTTGTTCTGAGTCTGCTCGTTGTTCACGCGATGCGACGAGTTTCCGGTTCTCCACTGGGTCTGTCCGTTCCGTTGGATGTTCCTGATGCTAGGTTGAGGAGGTGGAGGCGAGGGACTGAGATCGACTCCTCGGACGCCTTCGACTCCTCCGCCCTCTCGCTCCTCGGAGCTGCTGCTGCTTCTTCGTCCGCTCCTCGTCGATTCCATGTGGTAAACCGGATTGGCAAAGGCCAACGGAGCTGCATTCAGGATGTGAGGATTCGCATTGTTGCTCAGGTCGACCGGACTCGAGCTCTGACTGTAAGCAGCGAAGCTCTGATAACCGGAAGACGCGACGTTGCTCAGCTGGGATATCGAAATCTGCGAGCCCTTCTGTGACTTCGACTCGGAAACTTCGTCGTCAGCGTATCGCAGCAGGTCCGTGAATTCGTCCAAATTTCCATTTCCGGTCGTAGCCGTCGTCGCGCTCGTCGTCGAATTGTGACTCTTCCCGATATTGTAATTGTTGTTCGGCTGATGATTTATCGAGAGCGTGAGATTCGTCGTTGAGTGATTAACTATCGAGGGATTCGCGTTCACCGTCGTCTTCGTCACGTTGTTGTAATTCTGTTGCTGCGTCTGGTTCGCGTTCTGCTCCTCCTTGTTGCAATGATTCCGGCTGCTCGATCGCGATATGTTGTAATTATTGTGATTGTAATTATCCTCGTGAACGTCGAGATTAACTATTCTCCCGTTATTGTGACGTTGCTGCTGCTGGAGCTGGTGATGAGATGATTGCAGCTGGATTCCCAAAACGTTGTTCGTCACGCTCTGATTTATGTTGTAATTCGAATCCTTCAGGTTACTGTGACTCTCGGAACGCGTCGGACTCGTCGGGACGCTCGGCTGGCAATTATTTACATTCGCGAGACTCGCCGAGGCCGTCAGTCTGTAACCAGCCGTCGCGGTTCTATTCGTCCCGAGTGGCCTGTGCTGCCGGGTGATCGGAGTCGGCGAGCGTGAGACGAAAGCCGCGGGCTCCAGAGGATGATAATCATCGGAAGTTATCTGGAGCTGCAATTTTCCATTCGTGGGCAAGTAAGCGTTCCTCGGCAGAGTCGCAGCTCTCACGACGTTCGGCGACCTCGTGCTCTGGTGTCCGAGAGTGTTCGACTGCAGGATTTCGTTGCTGTCTCGCAGAGTTCCGTTCAGAGTGCTGTGATTGCTCAACGTCGAGGTCGCTGATATCGAGAGATTCGTGTTGCTGTTTCCTATCGTCGGATCGTTGTAGCGGAATATGTTGTTCTGAATATTCGTGTAGCGATGAGAAATCGGAGTCGGGCTCGGTCCAGGTTGATCCAGGGCTGATGATATTCTGTCCAGGATCTCCGGGAGCGACGACGACGAGGGAGACGGAGGCGTCGACGGAGTCGCCGCGACGCTCTCTCTCAGAAGAGCGTGCAGCAGTGACAGCTGTTTACCCAGGTCGATGTAACCGTCGAATTCGAGAGAATTGTTCGAAGGTGCGTCTTTTGGTAATGGACTCTGTTAGATAATAAATTCAAGAATTAATATCTCGTTGGAAATTTTCAATAAAATATTTATTTTTTTATTTTTATGTTTTGACCCTTCGACCGTAATCTGGGTCTTTGAAGGCATAAGCCAAATTTTCAAATAGAATATCTCCGAAATTTTGAAAGGTTGTAACATTTTTTATTTACAATAAATTGGTAAATAAACGGTTGAATCATTGAGAGGAATGTTGTAAGAGTAATTAAAAATTTTTTTTAGATTTTGCTGACGTTTTTTTTATTGAAAAAAAATCAGCAGAACTTTTCAGACTCAGATTACGGTCGTGTCCCTAAATTTAATATTACGGGCAGAGGGTTAATATTGTTTAAATAATTATTGGGAAACTTACGCTTATGAGCTGTAAGAAATTCTTCATCGACGGAGCTTCGCGCTCGAGTACGTCGTTCATGAACTCCATAAAATTTTCCTTGCCTTGGAAACGAGTAAAGTTCGCAAGTGTTTGAAGAGTTTTGGCGACGAGAGTCAAATTTCTCGCAGCTTTCTCGTTTGGATATTCTGTAAAATTAGAATCGCGTTAATTTTTTTTTCAAATTCGTTTCCTTGAAATTTACATCGAATGAAATGTTTGTAATAAAATTTACCGTGAGTTATATTGAAGAGAGACGGACTCAGAATAGCTGGACATAGAAATCTGAGGAAAATCGACGCAGAGATGAGATTGTCGGCAATATCCTCGCGTCCCATTTCCGCGAGACGTTCCCGAAATATTCTAAAGCATTCTCGTAGCTCGAGTGGAAAATGAGCGTGACTCGAGAGAATTCGACTCCAGGCTAGTTCAACGGCGGTCCTCAGATTTTGCTGTTGTTTGTGGAGCGCGGCGACCGAGGCAACTTTCAGAGGATCGACTTCGCAGTCGCCACCCTCGACCGCGGCTCTCACAACTGCCCCGAGAGTCTCTTGAAGATAACGATCGCCCGTCAATTTCAGATAAGCCTCCATCGCTTTTGTTGCCAAGGAATTTCCGCGGAACGTGAGCCTTTCGTCATCTAAAAAAAAGTAATTAATTAATTTATTAGAAAATTAATAAAATATTGTTTATAGCTTTTTAAATTATTTTAAATATTTTTTATTACATTTTTTTTTATTAGTTACATCTAGTCATCAGCCGAAAAAAGCACGTTTTTTCGAATTTTTTTTTGGGAAAATGATTGCAGTTTTCGAACTGTTTCTTTTTCCATAGTGAAGGGTATATTGTTTACTATGTTTCATCATTTTTTTAGAGTAAAAAAATCACAAATGGAGCAAATAAAATATATTTTACGGACCCTTGTCCAGAAAAAGGCCTTCCACGGTGACCACTATAACTTCCACACTGATTATCAGAATTAAAAAACCAAATAGATTCAGTTTTTGTATCGTATTATCTAGTCTTTGATTGAAGGATTTGATAAAATATTAATTTTTGAAAAAATGGTCGGCGGTTGCAAGTGAAAGTCTAAATTTCTTCAAAAAAATCACTTCATTTTCCTTGATATCAAAAAAAGTATGCATCGAAAAAAAATCCTTCGATCAAGGACTGCGTTT
>JAPYYX010003573.1:0-10421 GCA_030522605.1 Cremastinae sp. B BG-2022a | reverse complement strand
AAATTTGGCAAGAGACTTTTTAGAGCCTTTATCTACGTTTATGCAAAGTTTCATCAAAATCTCTCTTTTTTGATGTAAGGGGTCAACATCCTTAAGGATAAATCTGTTTCTTTTTTTAAATAAAATTGGTCATATTATTTCTTAAAATCTCTTCAAAACTTTTACATCTAAAAAAACATGTTTCGTCGATGACGACGATTTAATGCACAGAGACGTGCATTTAAATACCAATTTTCTGAAAATGTTTCTCTGTCACGATCAGTATTGCCGTTTGCCGTTTATGTACATAAAACTTCAGTATGTACTTACATTTATTTTACTCAAACGTGTGATCGACGATCGCAAATTTTCTTCATCGTATACAAATTGACTAAATCATTTCCAAATAGTAAATCAAACGAAAAAAGCGGTTGTCAAGTACAGCTGTTGATCAATATATTCTTCGAAAGTTTCGAAAAAGAAGAAAAAGCAAATTGAACGAAAACATGTCGAGTCACGTCAAAAAGTAGAATAAACGTTCCTGTTGGAGATTCGTCCTTTTTAGGGAACACACGTGACACGTATTCGAGTTTCCTCGCGCGGTTTGACAGTCGGAAATGCTGAAAAAAACGACAGCTCTGCTCTTATCAAGCACACGAAACAATGGTCAGCCTTGTCCATGTTTTATTCCCATCTTGTTTCGTTGTCCCTTTTTTACGATATAGGGTTATATATTTTACCCAAAAGTATTCGAAACCGCCAGTCCTGACGGACCGGAAGTAACTCACAATATCCGCACTGCCATCGGAAGACATCGGATCGAATTCCATTAAAATCGATCCTGGATTTTCTTGGCTTCGGGTGACCGAACTTTTCATCAGATTCTCTTGAACGTTTAGACACAGTGCCAACACAAACAGCTTGTCGAGTATGTTTTTCACTGATCAACCCCGAGACTTTATCTCTCGTCGTCGAAATTTGCTAACTGCACAGCTCACTTGGTCGTTAACAACGACACAATGGGCCGAAGCGCCTTGCTAAAGAGAATACACGAGAGAAGAAGCGATAAGGATGAAGCGCATGTATATATGGATAACGAGAGAAAGACAGAGAGAGGATTAAACTATCATCATCAGAAATCGTAATATACATACAGAAAGCGAGATTAGAGAGAACGTTAATCCGCTGTGCAAGCATTTCCGGTCTTGTACATACTCATATTGGGTGAACTAATATACAATATCTATAAACACTTCAGTGTTTTTCTTTTTCTTGATTTTTTCGCTATTCTCCTTCCCCATTTGCTCTCGCTCTTTCCCTCTTATTTATTCATTAGCGAGAACGAGCTTCGAGTATTTTCAAACTTAAAAAGATTTCGAGTAAACGAACGGTCCCCGAAATCGTAGAGAAAAGTCGTTTTCTCTCATCGTATCTAGATCAGGCGTGTGTTTTCACGACCCAAGAACACAGTTTCGAAGGAAAATCCGATGCACACGGTTTTACTCCTTTATCCGGATGCCACTTCGTAACGAGCTACATTCGTGTTTCCTTCGAGTCCACTCGTTTTACTCTTCCTTTTTCCAACCAACATTTTCTTACGAGACTTATGTACCGTGTGTAAATGAAATTTATCGTGTTCCCATTGCCGTTTATCCCGAGTATTCGCAGTACATAAGCAAGAAGTAAATTATTTTATCTTTTTTTTTTGCTTTCAAAACGGATGAAAATCTCGCCAACTTGCTGAAGGCTCGAGTAATGAGAAAACAGGAATTTCGTAAATTACGAAACATCGCAAAATTCCTTATTGTTGGGAAAAAAATATTTTTTATGTTGTGGCTCAAAAAATCTTATTGCAGTAATTTTTGCACACAATTTCGTATTCTTTATAATTATTTAGATTTTGTCTGTTCATGCTGTGTATAAGCAGAAAATATGTTGTCAAGCACTGTCACCAAGGCATAATTTGTCATTTTGATTGAAAAAACTGAACGTATAATGATTTTAAAAATGGGACAGGGCTTTTTCCAACATGAAATGTATGAAAGCATATTTTTCATATCCTTGTCTACGTAGTTTGTAATTAATTAAAATGAATTTGCATTCCGGCGCAATCATAATTTATTGCTCAATTATTCGAGAACGAAGCTAGCAAATATTTTAATAAAATTTTGATATTCACTTACGTAATATATTAAAAGCTGTTTTTAAATTTCGTTGAATTTTCATCATTTATTGATTTTGAATTTGTTTTAGACATAAATATTTATGTTCATCAGTGCCGACTCGATTATGTGAAGATTCATTGAAGCTGATGGAAGACACAGATCCGTGTGAAAAACGAGTTTAATGGTCATTATTTGAACCGACACTGTTTTCATGGTATCGCATAGCATTGACGATGCGTAACTATAGTGAATTCCTCCTGTTTTCTCCGCTGGGTATCCACGAGCCCGAATTACCAGGAGACGAAGATTTATTATCTGCTGTGACAGACCAACCTCCCGATCTCACATAATCGATTTTTCTCCCTCCTTCTACTATACAAGTGTAACAAAAAACAGATAAAACTCCACTAAATAAAAAATTGAGCATTATTTATCGTTTCCGAAAGACCTTTACAAATTGCATCATCCTCAGAGCATTTCATGTACATTTGTTAAATTTTTAATGCAATACAATTTAAAAAATGTTTCCCCTTATTCGGCAAAATACCCAATTATTTCGATAGAACATGATTCCGATATTTCACCAAGATTTACAAGAGCTTGTTCATTCAATCTCGTGTGTATGTGCAGTATAATGTAAAATTTGTCAATACTTGCGCTTGGCCGATGTCGTACCACGGGTTGGATGGGCCTTTAGTGAAATTATCGCAGCGTTGGCTCAATTGTAATTCCATTGTGAATTTTTTCTACAGACATGTGTACATAATTATTTATATCTCACGTGTATAGTTATATAATCGAATAAAGTATATTTTCGAAGCGTATACATGAGTTTTCCTTTAAATCGATGTTGACTGAAAATAGAATAAGGTCGCTCGCTTAAGGATACTTCATAGTCTGTTGTGTAAAAGTGTTCATACATGCATATTATGTATGTATATCGATGGGATAAGCTTTCTCGATTAAAGTCTCATAATTTACATGATGACCTCGGTGACGAGAACGCTCGTTATTATTGGCTCTTTGTCGAGACGTGATTAACCGGACGTCAATTATTTAATCGTGTCACTGTGATATATTGATTCAACCCTTACGCTCTCGTTCTTTTCTTTCCCGCAGAAAAAAAGGTGTCCCCGCGCTTGGATTGAGACAGTGAAGAGAGGTTTTACCCCTTGTCTCAATACGGATATAAATTCCTCCACTTTTATCAAGGAACTGATAATATATTTTTTAATTTCAATTATTACATATTTAAGGTGATGTTGAAGTGTCCTGCGAACTATCCTGCGAAATCCAACTTTACTATTGTATCTGAAAATAAACAATTTTCGAAAAAAAAACAACCACGTTGTTCTCTTTCCATCAAGAAGCAATGTGATTCTCTTCTTTTTTCTAAAATATCAAAAAGCTCTAAGAAAATAGCAAATTCGTTTTGCATCTGTCCGTCTCAAATTCGTATGGGTTATACACCATCTTCAATAAAATCTACCCTTATTGAACCGTAAAAAGAGTGACGATATAAGGTAGAAGGATAATTTAAGTACATGAGTAGCAGAAGCAT
Organism: Cremastinae sp. B BG-2022a; assembly: GCA_030522605.1. Lineage (NCBI taxonomy): Eukaryota > Metazoa > Arthropoda > Insecta > Hymenoptera > Ichneumonidae > Cremastinae sp. B BG-2022a. The sequence continues at coordinate 6,716 of JAPYYX010003573.1, read as the reverse complement.
GACGAGAAGATTTTCCGGACTCCCCTATTACCAAAAACTGTCTATCAACGTTAAAAACAAAGAAGTCACGGTCGCACGCCCGTCCACTGTGTATATTTTATCCAGGGAGCAATTACCAGTCATTTTTTGTTCCCGGGGTTCATTGAGTTCCAACGAAGAAAAAAAGCTTTGATATAGAGTTAACTGAAATTATCCGTTGATGAATATTTTATACGAAAATTGCAGTCTCGATCCATGCATGGATTGAGAAAACTTTATAAGGAACGAGAAATTTTTTCACCGTGCATGATAAGAAATCAATCAGGCGGAAATGTCCCTGTTTTATGTCATCTTAGTATTTGAATTCGTTAAAATGGTGAAAACTGATTTCATCGTTGTGACGTAACAGCTATGTAAGTGCATTTACACTAGAATTTTTGCTATATAGATTTTGTCTCTGATGTTGTGCCAATGAGAGGACGATCGTGCGGAAAGGAAGCAATCTCACACTTAACCTGTTCGTGTATAAACACATTTGGCTCTATCGGTTTTCGATAATAAACGGAAGCTCTTTCCTTCTTCTCATTTCAGGGTGACGGTTCTCGGGGTGTTACTCGGCATTCTGGAATGGGATCGCTCCGTAACGTGTATCCTTCTCTTATGGGAATACGTTCTCGGCTATCTCGCATTATTCATTGTTTCCATGGCTGTCGAATTGTCGATATGCATTCTGGCTACCAGAGGGAGCATTCTCGATACCGACGCGAGGGCACCGATGCAACATCTACTCTACATCAGACTTTGTAAGTTCATTTATACATATATCGATTAAAAATATTTTTTCAGTAATATAGATCTATATGTAAAATCCACTATCTTAAGTATGTATGTGTCAGGTCAAATCTGCAATACATCTATACCTGTTTGATATTTCACCTTGACTTTGACGTCGAAATTTTAATAGCAATACATTGTTTTGGAATATTCATAATTTTTTTATAAGAAAATATTATCATTACTCATAACTCATAATCGTTTAATACGTGAAATGAAATTAGGAGGAGATTTCACTCTCTTTGCAGTTCAATAAGGGGAATTTAGGACCGCCATACCGACACGTGAACAGTCTAAACAAACGCATTTCACAATTTTGATCAAACATATGTATTTTGTACATCCACGCTGTATTAGACGTAATGATAGATTATTCAATTTTAACGTCAACTTGTTTCAATATTGTCAATAATTTGCTCAAAATTTGTATAATCATTGTGCAGTTTAATTAGTTTTATAATAGACTCCATTTTCAGCTCTTTACCTAATGAAATTTCCATAATGACATGACAACTATATCCGTCGAGATCCGTACTGTATATATACATGAGAAAAATTCGAAATTAACATTACCGGTAGACTTACTTTGAGTATTAAGAGATTTTGGATTCGAGAAGAAGGATAAAGCTCTGGCAATCTGGTAGGAGAAAGAGAGAGAAAGAAAGAGAGATATAATATACAAGAGAATCTCTAGGCAATTCTATCAAAGGAGATGAGGTTAAAAGGATCTTCTAGAAATCCTATTAAAGAGGAAGGAATTGAAAAAGAAAATGATGCAAGAATAATTAGAAAAAAAATTATTTGTTCAAGTATTTGAATTTTTGACATTGAAAATTTCTTTTCGACCGCTCCAAGATGGAGACCATTTTCGTTAAAAAGTGCGACCATTTTAGATTTCGTGACTCCGGATGCTTGTTCCTGACTCCTTTGCGTCCAAATCGACTTCTCTACACACCATGGTGACTGGTCATAAAACCCCAATAATAAATGACTCAATAAATAATATAACAGCAAATAAATCCCAAGCAAAAATAGGAAGCGGAAAAAATATTCCATGACAAACAAATTCCATGTGACCTTTGCGCATGGCTACAAATTCAGGATCTCAAAATCTCAAGTCGAAATTATAATTTTTCAGTAATATCAGTACTTTCTCCTGAAACTTTCTCGAAAACAAATGTACGTGTATGTATACATATGTATATGATGTCTAGTATCTTACTCTACTTGATTCTGTTGTGTGCGCAGACAAGATTACTATTGTTACTTATATCAACGATCCGTCTCATTATGGTTTGTTTTCATCATCGGTATTTCAATACTTGTGAATCGTCAAATTTTTCAATTTAAGGTGAGTATGTTTCAGAGAGAACGAGAGAGAAATGGAAAGTAAAAGCGATGATGACGATCGTACGAACAATCCTATTGAAGGATGGCCTAATGCTTGTAATATTCGTGCTCAAGCTGCTCATGTTACCATATGACAATTTATTGAATTACTTCGTCAAGAGCAAAGATTGAATTGGAAATGGATCAGCTTACAGGTGGCGAAGAGCCTATACCTAAGAAACGTAAATACCGAAACAAAAACAGGCGTTTGTTGCATTTTGTAAAAAAGTGGGGCACTGTCGATAACAAAGTACTTACGTGGAATTACGTATAACATAGAATATTAACCCTTGTGACCACTGGGGGGTAAATAGTTACCCCAGAGTAAAAGCTCAGTAGTGGACCCGTGGTCGATGCCGAGTTTCGGCGGACCCACAAGTTAAGCTACATTGGGCGCGACCAATATTTGGATGGATGACCGCTTAGCTCGCACCGACTGACCGGTCAACGCTGAGCGGGAGGTGACTATTTCTGGAGCTTTCGAGGTTTGACAACTTCGAAATACCTAGTAAAGGCCGAATATGTAGGCATACGTATAGGCAAAACGGAAGACACGAAAATGAAGGCAATGAAAGGCATAAAAAGCTGTAAAAACCCGAACAGGGTGTGCAGGGTCAACTCATGATTTTTTTTTCACGCATTTTTACCTATATGACAACTTTTTAGTACGCTATCTATCAATTAATCAAATTTAATCGTTAGCAATTAGTTAGTTAGTTAGTGAGTTTACCCTGCATACCCTCTTCGGGTTTTTACAGCCTTTTTCTCTTTTTGTACCACATTTCCTCTCTCTGTAACTACCGTCCTATATGTCTCTACTTCCTAACATCCCCACCAGATTGCGTCCGCAGCCGACTTACGCCCTAACATGTATCGCATTTGCACATGTTTGCACATGGGCATGGAAAAACTGCGGAAACCCCATGCCGATACATTCGGTGATGCCCTTTCTGGGTATTTCGAAGTTATCAAACCTCGAAAGATCCAGGAAAAGCCACCTCCCGCTCAGCGTTGACCCATCAGTCAATGCGAATTAAGCGGTCACCCATCCAAGTATTGGCCGCGCCTAATGCAGCTTAACTTGTGGGATCGCCGAAACTCAAGCACCGACCACGAGTCCACTACTGTCGGTTCGTTAGGAATTATAAATGACTAGTAGATGAACATGACCCAATCAATTAAAAGTTTAAAAACATCTCCGAATCGTGTACAATTACATTTTTTAACGTGGGGTAATAAGTAACCCCAGTGACTGCTACGTGGGCTGGGTGAAGTGTGGCCGCTAAGGGTTAAAGGTGCGCCTAAATTCTTTCACCACATATTCGTGAAAGTTTTCGAAAAAGGAAGCGAATGGCGCAAGAATCAAGTCGATGTCTCCATTACTTTAAAATAAAAGCTACGGAAGTTGGAAAATTGCAAAAATAAGGCTCTAAGCTGCAGTAGTTTTCGAGATATTAGCGTTTTTAGATTTCGCGATTCCGAAAGAAATACAATTTTGACATAAGCTGTCAAAAATCGGTAAAAGTCATGTCAGAATTCGTAACCTCGTAATTAGGGTCGCAAATATTTATATTGTCTCGTGGAGTAATTTTTCAATGTTGTCGGAGAGATAAAGAGCATGCGAGAGTTTCCTCCGCTCTTCGTTATTTGATATTAAGAAACCTGATGGAAAGCTTTATCTCGAGTAGGCGGCTCTGACACACGCGCGATTCCAATCTAGGGAAAAAGAAACGACTGCCTGAGTCGAGGGAGAGGAGAACGACCTAATTTTCTCCAATGTCGTATACCTCAATTTTTTCTGTCTCACGCCGGATCTAAAATTTTTTGTTCCCCGGGAAAATCCTGTTAAGAACCTCGAGAGCATGAGAAATCGAACTTTTTTTTCTCTTTGGATTCTGAATGATTTTAAAATTATGCCAATTCTTTCTCGTACGCGAAGTCGAATTTACTCCTCTCGTATATCTGAACACCATTCTCAAGAGAGGAGTAAAAATTTCATTTTTTATTCTCCAACGCGCTCTCGAATTATTTTTACTCAAGGATCAACCGCTTATCGATTGGTTTCTAATTAAAGCTGCCATTCTGTCACCCTGACACACCCTTTTTGTACCAGTATGTACATCTATATACAACATATATATATATATATTTATCATGTTTTTAAGGCACATGGTAATTTGATGAGGGTGGAAAAAATCGAAGTTCCACGAGCGAGCAAAGTTCTTCTAACGCGAGTATCAACACAGAAATCGTAACTCTCCGAAAGCGCCTCGTTTTATTTTCACATTTGCTTCTGAAGCAAAAAGATGGAGATTTAATTCAATTTTCTATCGCCGAAAAACAGTGCTCTCGAATATTTTACTTTTTTCTCGACAGAAAATGCACTCGAAATTGTTTTCACCAGTGATTACGAAATGTCAAATTCTATTTCAAAAGGTCACACACCAATTTCGCAACAATATTTTCTCCCATCCCGGTTCTTAAAAATTTTAATTTCGCCCCAGATGCGTCGTATTTTTCAAATCTTCGAAATTCCCGTTGAAATTAATTTCTCAAGACATAAAAAAGAACGTTCGGAGGTACTTCCCGTAACGCATAAAAGCGAGGAAACGATGAGGACCGTGATTTATTCTCTAAAACGATAATATCGTTTGGGGCTAAGCTTCCAAGAGAGGTAGAAAGAGAAATAAGAATAAGAAAAGAGATAAAGGAATTAACGATATTTCCTTGGTTTTCGAAGAGAACGATTTTCTCCTAGATTTCTTATTTTCGCATAGGGGTCTCGGAGAGAGAGAAGAGAGAGAGAGAGAGAGGACGCATGGCCTCGATCGGGGGTCGAAAAGTGGTGTTATTCCCTGTACTACATAAGAATACACATATTTACAATACACATGTATTTATTATATATATAGCACGTGGTACAGCTTATATTACATATTGGAGAGATGGGAGCGAAAAATGGGCAATGTACGAGATGGGAATATTAATAAGAGAGAGCCTTCAACCCTCGTTGAATCTTTACCCTAACGAACGACCACTCTCGTACATTTCGAGGGCCAAGATGAGGGAGGAAGTGAGAGAAGAGGGGACGGAACAGCCGCTCGATGCCCAGGCTGGAAGAGGAAGAGAATATTTCTTTTTTTCCCTTCCCTCGAGGCTTCCTCCAAATTTTTCGTATACCAAAAAAAAACGAGAGGAGCAAAACGGTGCGGTAAAGATTTTCATTCTACACCAACTCTATCACTGCTAAACCGAGCAAAGAATATATATCTGTGGTATTTGTTTCTTTCCGAAAACGGCTAATCTATGTATAAGGATTTAATTTTCTATACGAACGTCTATATTTTTTCTTGAATTTATTCAAACGATTTTAAAAACTTATTTAAATTATAAATTGGTATTGCATTGAGTTATTACATATAAAATTGTTCTTTACATTCTATTTTTCTACGAACTTTTTTAACCCGATTTTTTATCGATATCAGTTAAACGATTTCAAACATGTATTATGTGTTTATGTATTGGGATATTACATCGTACGAGATATCGTGCGGTTGACCATCAGATAGATTGGATGTGTATGTATTATATACAACGCTTCTATGCAATGTACGGAAATGAATTTTCGAGATTGCCTCGGTGACGCTTTCAATGCTTATAATAGGTCCATGAATGTCTCACCTAGATCGCGTTTTACTCAAGAAATATTTTTATCGTGTATACAATTTTTATTCAAGAAAAAGTAGCTTTTCGTTGGAGGAGCTGACACTTCAGCTCCATTTTTAAACAACTTTCGTTATCCTTATTGGCGCAGTAAAATTTTTTTCTCAGGGCCTAGATAGGCTACTCATACTCTCAAAAAAATACGTATTGGATTTTTATTAAAATTACATAATTTCACTGAGGCGCCAACGATCGGAAATTTTAGAAAATTTAAAAATTGAACGGGAGAAGTGTGGAATCAACAAATGAGAATCCGCCAATGCTTGACCAAATTCTTGGAAATTTTCACGTAACGGAAAGGATATTTATATTGCATGACCTTTTCCAGGAACTCGAATAGGTCAAAAAAGAACACAGCCAACGTCATTTTCACCAAAGTTAACGGAATATTATAATATTTCCAATTATACATAATTTTCAAATTTTTATTAATTTTTAAAGAACTTTAATTAATTTTCGATATTTCAAATATTTTTTATACTTTTAGTATTGATAATTCTCAAAATTTTTCTCGTTTTATCAGTAATAAATTTTCGAAATTTATGAATACATTCCACAAAAGCACATTTTATTTCGCGTATTAATTTTCATTTAATTTTATTTCACTTATTGGTCTGTGATGGTCGGCCAGGGCGAATAAGAATAAGTGGAGAAAAGTTAAAGTATTATTAATTATTTATTAATTAATTAACATAAGTGTCGCGGAGACGGACCGGCGTGAACGCTAATTGTAGCGGGACTGAGGACAATGGCGAGGATAACGGGTATATAGGGAGTTGAAGTGGAGGACC
>JAPYYX010003572.1:0-19930 GCA_030522605.1 Cremastinae sp. B BG-2022a | reverse complement strand
GCCACGGAGGCCGACACCTCAAACGGGATCTCGTATGAAAACCCGAAGCTGGAGGACGGGCAACCAGTATTTCGGTCCGCGTCCAGCATCCTCACACGCCCGAGTCACGAAACGATGTTTCGGACGAGCAAACGATCCTGAAATCTTAAAATAACAAAATTCTTGTCGACGGGACAAACGTGTCCACGACGACTTCGATATTCCGCGATACAAAAATAATAATAAAAATAATAAAAGATACCCGAAAATTCCGAATACGATTTTTCCTCACACTCGAGCGTCGCCTCAAGGTCGTAAATCCGACCTGATAGTCGACACTAATCGGGACTTGTGACGGTCGACGGAATGTCACGTCACAGTATCTAAATAGGTTTTTCTTGAATAAACCGATAGAAGAGGCCGACGTGACATCTACTCATAGAGACTGCCAGAAGTATAAGGAGGCAATTGCAAAGAATCTCTGGAGGGTGGTAGTATTGTAGGTTTTGATATGAAAAACTGAAGGATTATTATTTCTGGGAGAACGAAGGGTAAGTAATGCAGTTGGGAAGTATTCAGAAAGGTATGACGGTCATTCACCTGATAGAAGTTTATAAATCAGAATACCCATAAAGTATTGCCGTCTCTGGCCAACCCGCAACCAGGCCAAACCCTTCCGATAAGGCGATTGACACATGATCATTGATAGGAACATCGTAAATGAACCTTATGCACTTGTTAAGAAGACGCTCAAGCTTCAGATTTTCTCTCCAGTCACATCATTAATTACTAAGCAACAATTGCCATGCAGAAATACTGATCTTCTTCGTTGTACATGTATTGAACTTGAATCTTGCGCTAAACTTTTATTTTACGACATCCTTTCTAAGTAACCCAATAGTTACTTTGTTTTTTTCGAATTTCAAATAGTCAAAAGATAGTTCCGAAATGTGTTTTCTGACCCAGAATAGCCGCAAAGTTTGGATGGGGTTCACTGGACCCCACATGATCGTTACGGGGTTAAGATGTACTTTTAATATGAGGCATTATGAAAATTTGCGATTTGCAAAAATAAATACCTCCAGTACTTCTAGACCGTCGATCTCCTACAAAGTTCAGAAAAGGTCGCGAATTATATTTATCTCGCTTAAAACGAAATTTTATGAAGAAATTTTTGAAAATAATTTTAGCGTGAGATACACAAGAATCGCCTTAAATAATGAGGTACGAATTTTTGTCCCATTTAAAAACCTCTCGTTCAGATACATCACATTCGACATCATAAAAATTCTTATGAAAATCATTAACTATTGTATTATAATTATTATTGAAACTAGTATAACAAATTACTTTTATGAATTTGCTTGTTCTAATGAAGTAAAATAAACATAAAATGCATTCAATTGGAAGACAACAAATGAATGAATGAATTTTCGAAGGTTCTGTAACGATTCGGTGATATTTGTTGATTCGTCCGCACCTATATCTATTGGACTCTGCCACTTTGTGTAACCTGCACGCATGTATCAAGTATTTACCGGTTGCATGGACGGTGGTTTACATGCTCTCTTGCGCTGTAAATCCTCCAACGTAAATCTCTCCCACGAGTCCGGTTGATGCTTTTGCTCCGTCTCTCGTTCTCTCTTTGATATTTGTGTTTGTCTCTTTCTCTGTTTGCATGTTTCTCTGTTACTCTCCATTTCCGTCTCTCTCGATTCGCCTATATATGTATACAGTGATGTATGATTCGTAGCTCAGAGTAATTGCGTTACGCGGCGAATTAATTAGCCGGCCGACAAGCAGTTGGTTACCGATGCCTCGGAATCCGCAATGAAACGCGGGAGACGTCGACGTGGCGGTATCGCGGTGACATCGTTCGCAATGCCGACCAGTCTCGGTTCGTACACGCGAGCCAGAGGCAGTACGTGCATCGGCCACTGATGGCTTGCGGTCACTGGGTGTGTCCCATCGATTGCCTCTTCGATCCCGTCTCCAGCTTTCGACTGACCTCCAAAGAGGATCCATAACCCCTTTTATGGCCAACCACCGACTGTCGCGGTCTGCTCGCATTTTCCACTTCTCTCCTTTTTTCGATCGTATCAAAACCGGTATAATTTTACTATCACAAAATAATTTTATTAGCGTACTCGAGGAAACTGTCAAATTTTTTTCATTGAAAGCATTTAGACGCTCCCGTCAAAAATTTATACATTTATCCACATATTTTTCAGTATTATTGATCGGTTTCCATAGTTTGAACATTTTTATCTTTTTATAAATTAAAACAGAATTTTATTTCGATTTTCGTTCATATCTTGTACAATTTTAAAGATTTGTTGAACGAATTATTTCATCTCGGTAAATGTTTGATCGATTTTTTACTTATTTTCGTCAATTTATCATTTTCGTCCACCGAGTATTATTTCGTCTCTCAACTCCCATCGTGGACAATTGAGGAGAGCGAAGCGGATGACTCTGGCACGTAATGTGCGATCGACCTCTACCGAGGAACAATGAGAACGACGTTACGGGATCGTGAAGAAAATGTGCGCCAAAACGAGAGTGCTTTTCCACGGCTGGTAACCGAGAAAGAGGTAGGGAAGAAAGGCCACGCGATATTTTTGACGGGAAATAAGATCGAGGTGAGCGAGCGTACACGTTCTCCTTTCTCCGTGATTTATCGCCTCGTTGAAACGTCTTGTTCTCTTCTCTGCAACGCGAGTGACGTAAAATGTACGATTCTCATACCCGCTTCTCGATATATCTTAGAATTCCCATAGACACCCTTTTTCTCCGGCGTTTTATTCCTCTTGAGCTTTTCATCTCCTCCTCTTTCGCTGAGAATTTTTTGAATGCTTTTATCATCCCGGGGAAAATACCATTTAAAAACGTGCTCGCGTTAAATGCATTTATAAGATAATTGCACAAAAATGTTCATCATGTTTAGAATTTCAATACCAACTCTCTTGACAATTCAACCACGTGCTTTACTGCGTATATGGATGTATATTAAAGTAAACATTTAAAAAACAGACGTGTGTTTCTAAAAACTCGAAAAAAAATATTATTACATCAGTTTCTTAGCTACAATTGCAATTTCGAATTTTGAAGTAGAAAAACGATGAAAATGGAATATGTAATCTGATTTGTGATTCACGGATTCATTGTTGCATTCCTCATTGCCATGACACTAAACTTGAGAAATACCCTAGAAAAAATTACCAACACTGACAACATGGCCAACGAAGGGTACAATAGTGTCTAACAATCGTTGGCAATAACCATGGGTCCCGATCGCGCACCGAGCTTACAATCTGGTTGTCACCGATGCTCTCTTGGAAATCCGTCAATAGATGTAATGCCAAGGATCGGACAATAGTCGGTTCAAGTACTGTTACCAACTATTAACAACCATTCTTGCTAATTCGAGGAAAATTTGTCAATGCTAGTGATTGGCCCGGCATACAGCCACAGTTGAGTCACTTGCGGCCAACTTCAACTAGCTTTGGTACAATTGTAAGCCAACATTTAATATTTTGGTAAGGAATAGCAGTGAACAGTGTTGGTTCAAGAACTAAAAAATGGTGATTGTCGATGAAGCTTAATAGTTTACGCATTAAAAATTCGTAAGTTCGTGCTTACGTTGGTCAACCAAAAATCTCAAGTTACTGCCAACGGTAAGTGTGTACGCGCACGCCACTTTCCTAACCTTTTCGTGGATACAATTTTTTATTTTGGCGGACTTTTTGTCAGGAAAAGTAAAAAAAATATTACGTTGTAAAAAAATGTTCAGTGGTATTTTGATATACGAGACTAGTGTTGTGCTACCGATTGAACAGAAAAAAAATAATTGTGTAATCGGTGAAGAAAAACAAAACGGAAATTCTCATGCCCTCGATGGACGTTATAATTGCAATGATTTCTTCGAAAAAGATTCCGAAAATCTGAATGAAAACATATAGCCTGATATTGGGCAAATAACACACTGTTGAAACAGATCACTTTGTCCTCTTAAGTTCTGTCGAATCGCGTTTGTATACCGTACGTTTAAAAATACTGAAATAAGGTTAATAAAAAACGCCCTGAATATTTTTTAAGTAAGGACGAAATTGGACGTTTCAATAAAGATTCTATAAAAAACAGAAACAACTCGTTCAGAAATACCGAGAGACATCAAGAGCACGGCAAACCATCCGAGCACGTTTAAAATTTGACAACGAAATTGGACATTAATGAAAATTGATTGGAAATCAAAGACAATTCAATAAAGAAATTACATATGCACGATATATCAACGATCTCGTTGACAATTGGTGAATGGCTTGAGGGTCCAACAATAATCGATGACAATTTGCCGATCGCACGATCTGGCGAATCAATTTGTAAAGTGAGCCACGCGGTAATTCACATCTCTCGTTGGTTGAGTCGATCGTGCGCGGCCTCGGGGCGAGAGAGCGCACGTTAACGTACTCGATAATGTACCTACCTTGAACACGGCACAGAGAGGGGCAGAAACTCATCTCGTAGCCTCGTTGTCGCAGTCGTTGACGTCCCTAGATCGGCTTTATCGGTGAAGGCCATCGTCGCAAGGCCGCGAGCACTAACGCTATCGGCGAACCACCTCGCTTGTTCTCTTTTGTTCTGCTAACTATGTTTTTGTCCATTGTAAATATTTTGAAAATGTCATGATCTTTGTGAAACAAAAATATTTCCGTGCGAACAAATGTATCGAAAGTTCGAACGTAAATTTATCGACGTTAATTGTATTCTTTCTTTTGTGCTTTTATTCTCGAAGTGTATACGATTTCATCATTTGATTCCATTCTATTGAGAAACAGGCATCGTACAATGCAACGCGGATAAATAAATTAAATTGTGTCGAATGAAAATTCGAAATAATGGTCGTTTTCATTGAATAAAAACATACAAATTAAAAAAAAATATATTTGCCTGCGTGGATGTTGATCGTTATTGTTGCGCGTTACACTCTGTGATAACGGGTATCCTGATCGATTTGCTACTTCGCAGTCGGGCAGGTAATTCAGTAAAAAACGAGGATTAATCACTCGCTCACGTCTTTGTGATAAAACAAATTTAAATAAAGTTTATTAATCATAAGACTTAAAAGATGTGGTGAAATACAATTTAGATTTATTTAAAATGATCTTTGCGTATTTTATGTCTAAGAACATCATTGCAAGATCTTCTGACATTATCATCTTAGTCCCTTTTATAAAGCACGTTAAAAATGAACTGCTTTGCATTATTTAAAAATTTTTTCAGCTCCTTTTCAAATACACATTTCAACTGCGTCATTCCAGCGATATACATCTTCTGATTTTAAAAGGGTTCATCCCTTTATCTCCAATTACTTCCCAGCAACATTACATACTCGTCTGTCTTCTAGAAATAACAATCCATCTGGTTTCCAACAATTCAACAATCTCTCGCAATTGCTTCCTTATACTTCTGGCAATCTCTACCGCCGGATCTTGGCCACTTCTCTTAGTTCGTTCAAGCAATGCTTACAGAAGTACCTATTGACCAGCTCAAGTGCCGCCTGATTTCCTGACCATCACATTTTTCGTAATGAGCGTTGTTAGTCCTTTCGGTTCCAAGGTTGCGTTCATTTAAAGATGTTTTGTATTATGCGATCATATTGCTTTCATTACTGAATACGCTGATTGTAATGCTTTTGTGAATATGCACTGTGTGCAACAGACCGTAAATTGTGTATTGATGCTGAATAAAAGTGACACTGCTTATTTGCATCACTGTGCGTTCGATATTCTACACTTTATATTATAATTCTCATATGTGATATCTACTTTTAAAACTTAATTAATGTGTAACTACTAGTATTTTCAACCTTTGGCCAACGACGACTCTTTCCAGAGCATAAATAAATCATTCATTCATTTCTCTTCTCGCTTACATTTACGAGCAAAATATATTCGCTGCTATTCCAACAACAATCAACAATACTTTAGAATTGAAATTTCAAAGAATTATTAGCTCCAGTGATTCTGGAAATAGTTTTCCCGCTGGAACACAGAAAACACCATATACATATATTTCACGATAGGGTTGATTCAGCGTTCCAGATTCCTGTGATTGCTTCTCTTTGAGCTTTTATTTTTATCATCTTTTATACCTCCGATCCTCCGGCACGGACTTTTTTCTTCCTCGAATTTCACTTCCTCTTTCTTTTTCAAATCTCCTATCGACTTTTTGTTCTTTTTTTCATTGTGTCGGAAAAATGAGCTCTCTCTCTCTCTTCTCGTCGCATTTACGCCCTCTACTTCACTCTACACATCGCCATCGGCTCACGACAACGACGCGTTGACTACGACTCGATTCCCGCGCTCTCATGGAATATGCATGACGCGGCAATGCGCCCGCGTACATCCGCCGATCTAATTATACAGTTTCGCGCGCGTTCTCGAACCATCTCGGACGACCGAGCACAGCTTTCTCTCGTTGCTTTTCCCTCCCTCCCTTTTTTCTTTGTCAGTTTTCCTCCTCATCGTCTCTAGGAAACTCTTTCGTTGCTTTTCTCCCATGTCCTTTCCTTCTTATTTCGTCTTTCCTTTTCCAGTCGTCCCGTTTTTCCCGCGACTCGCAACTTCTCCGAGCGTCAGCCGTGCGTACCGTCATGAAAGTCCCAACTATACGTTATATGAAGAAAATCGTAAGACACGCGAGGGCGCAGGAAACTCGAGGCTTTCTCTCGTTCTCCTCTCCCGTACGAAAACTCGCCAAGTGCCGTAAAGAATTTAATGACCTACCGAGCACACTGCATTCGTGCGAGGATTCCAGGTTCTGTCTTGCGAGGACTATTTCCTGCGGGACTTAACGATCGTCGAGGAAACGTCGAGCAAGCCTCCGGCTTTTCGACGTCTTTGCAGTCGTGTATCAGACCGAGAAATTCTCAAATTCGAGAGAAAGAGAGGAGGAGACCGGAGGAGCATAGGAGAGGAAACGTTAATACCTAGAGGTGAATTCGCATGACATCAGTTCTCGTTCGCAAACTTTTGCCCTTCGACGACACTCCTGATGACCGACCTCCGACGCAGATTTTCGCAAACTTCTCAATTAAGACCTCTACACCCATTTTATATGTGTGTGCACCCGGGTTTCCATACTCGTTCCTACACGATTCGTGTCACTTACACGAATTCCTTATCAATGCCGCGATTCAGCAAATTAAGGCCATCGTACACTCTACTCGAAAATTCTTATATTCTGATCAATTTAAATTATTCCTGATTCTGATACGTGCCATCATACGATAAAGTCAACCGAATTTCGCATTTGTAAGGCGGGTTCACCTATTATTAAAAAAACCAACAAAATCATGAAATTTTCAATACGAAGTAGAATTTCGAATTGAGTTTTGGTTCGGAGTGTACAGAAGATATAGCTTAATTTTCCAAATGCTTTGTCTATAGGTATAGGCGTATCCGTAAGTTCTCCGTTCACTCAAATTTTACCGGAAGTTATACCGAAAGTGCAGTAGATTTGCGAACGATGCTCTTCAAGTGCACTTTGGCTCTTTGCTCTTAGAATTATCACGCCCCTTTCGCGATCTCTCATCATTCCCTCCAGGTCTGAGATTCGCGTATATTTTAATCTGTAATAAATCTTCCCAATATAATTCTATGTACACGCTCAATACTCTATTCATATATCGCTTTAATGCTTGTCGTGCTTTGTTCAGCGTAAAAAATGATTTCATGCGAAAAATTGATTTACGAATTTTCGTGAAATAAAAAAGAGTCAATTTCAAACTGCAGACTCTTTCCTACATTTTATTCCCCGTTGTAAATTCTTTGGCTAACCGGAACCTAATAGGGGTGGCTTTGCAGTTTATTTACTGACTATACCATACGTGTCACAATTTCATATAGAAAGCCTCGTATATCGCTTATCGAACGCCGTAAACCTGTTTTTTTTCTTTTTCCTTTTACGAGCTTGGTTTCGACGATTCTTTCCAGGACTCAATTTTATCGCGGGCTATTTTTCTTTTTATTTCCAGGTATTTTTTAACAGTGCTTTACCGGTCGCGTGTTCTTGGCACAATTTTCAAAATTCAGTATAAAATGTCTATCTCCGTATGGTGAATTGTATCGAAATCCTCATCGCACGAGGAGCTATCTCTATAACGAAACCGCCAATTAAGCGGTTAATAATTGAGAATCCAAACCGCAAGAATCCTTGATATTTCCGGTGATCGACCTTCGTTTCTTGCCCACGTACCTTGAGCGCTTTCGTCTTCGTACATGGACAACGGATATTAGAGCCGAATCGTCCTAAACGTTCATCATACAGTTCTGAAAACCCACTAATTATATTCTACGCCCACATTGAGGTTCATCGTGAATTAAAACAAATCGTTCCTCCTGCAGTCTTATATAAAAAAAACCTTCGGATATAATGAAGATGAATGAGAAGGTTGAATTAATGAAACCTCCTATGCAATAATTTAATCGTCAAAATTTTGATATTTTGTTGAGTTTCCTGATTCATATTTTAATGATCTCTGCTCGACAATCGTTGGCATAAACATATGAAAATCTGCATATACTTGTCAAAGCGAAAGTTCATTGATATGCTTTGATGGTCTTGCCATGAATTGGAATCGATCTATATGCATATCCGGTCGCACTCCTATGCCTAGTAAGCCATATCTAATATCCAAAGCGTTATACATATACATGAGCACTAAACGTATTTAGAGGGAACCAGGACGCGATTTCCTGGTGAAACGTTATGGGCTCTGTATAGAGCGAAGTAGAAAGAGAGCAAGAGAGGGAGAGAGCTAGAGAGACTGGCACAACAGCACACAGACATCAAATACGGATCTATATAGAGCCGGTTTATCGGGTTAGGTTTCCATTGTTGCTCGCTGCTGGTACACACGCTCCCATCCCGAAGAGGCCGTACAGCAAATCCGGCGCAAAGTATCCTCTGCGCGATGGTGCGAATAAGGCCAACCGATACGCATTATCTCAATACAGCCGCTTATCTTCTTCTTTCGCGCATTTTATTCCTGTTTCCCTCATCGCATTCTCATTTCTTTTACTTTTTGCCGACACCTGATTCTTCTTCGTGCATATATCGACTCGAAGAGTTATCAAAGCGCGGTATATAGTTTTTTAACTAATAAAAATAGCAAAATCTCATTCACACAATGCGTCATGTAGGATCAGCTTCCGAAGATAGCCCAGATTCTGGTTTAATTAACTTGGAATCGACTCAAGTATCTCTACACGTCGTGGCCAGTGAGAATGATATTTAACGCAAAAGTTTTGAGGTTTGGATGCTATTGGGATCTGACATGGGGGCGGAGTTTGCTCAAAATGGCGACGACAACGGTGCAATAATAATGATAATAATATATGATGATACTTTAGGTTTCTGTTACCAGAGGTCACGGCGTATATCCGATTTCAATTGGTTTTCAAAATGATTAACAATTTTTATACTTGGTCTAATCGCGTTTCGCAGTTAGTATTCTCATATTCACTTGTCACCTAATGTACCTAAGCTTTTGTTTTAATACAGCGTGAACGAGTATAATCGTAGATAATGGATAAATGCGTGCCAAAGAGAAGATCAGAGAATAATTAGGAGTTCATAACGCGACAGAGGCAGGGGCGCGGAACGCGTGACCGTGTGCTTGCAAAATGGAAAATTTGCATCCGAGCATGTGTACGCAGAGGCATAAATAATACGCTGGTCGAGCTCCGAGAGATGGACGCAAAAGTCGCATGTGCATCGACCTCGAGTGAGAATCGGAGCGGCTATGCGGTTACATCGCTTCGGATGCGACACAGCCGCGAGCCTCCTCCGTGCGCAAGAAGCATCAGCTTGCTCCGTTCTCCCCATGAGCTCTTCAATCACCGTCCAATTACGCGTCGCGATTCATCAAGTCACGATCGTTCATTCTATTCTCGGCTTCTTGTTTCCGCGTCGAATATAGATCTCTCTCTCTCTTCTTCCCTCCATCATGTATTATTCCTTTCACTCTTCATTTGTACACCGAATCCTACACCGAGAGCAAATAAGCAGATATGCTTAGACAGGATTATAGATTTGCGTGTTTAGGTAGATTTTGGAATATTTTTCGTGCATCGCTTTTTTCTGATAATTACCGTCATGCTTTCTTTTGAATTCCATCAATCGTGCATGTCATTTGAGTAAAAATGATACGCGTTTGTGAAATAAACTTAACCTTAATCACTTACACCGGCCAAATTGACCCCAATATCGACGTTAAAGATTTGAATTTGATTAGGATCGCGCTGAGCTTCCAGCATTCTTCACAGGTCCAAAAATGAAATTTACATCTAAAACTACAAGCTTTCCATTTTCTATATACTAAACATGGACTCAGAATTTTTCGGACTTAAAATCGTATATACAATTAATTCCAGAGCGTTTGAAAATCATCTGGGGTCAATATGACCCCGTATAAGAATGCCGTAACTTTTCAGAAGTGTGAGTGGGTTAGGGTTAAAATATTAGATTATAAATTAAACGTAATTCTTATTAAATTTTAAGGATATTCAGGACAAGGCTTACAAAAGAGCAGTTCTCTTCATTTTTTCAACCGTCATAAAAAAGGGACACCGTCGGATAACCCGTCGTGTCCACATTTGGTCAGCAGATTTTACTCCATTCGAAACTTCGAGTTGTTGAATTTTTTTAGCGTCCATAAATTCATCATATTTTTCTTATGTAAGCTGTAAATTAATACCGTATGGAAAAATTCGTCTCATAGATGTAAAAGGACCGAAGCGTTGATAATTACTGTAAAGCTTTTGAATATGTTCGTTCTTTTAAAAGACTATAAAAAACGCAATGGGGTTGGTCAAATAGAGATTTTAGAAACATGAAAAGACATCATGATGGGTCGGTTAAGAATTTTGTCAAGTTTCCATTTTTTAATATTAACTGAAGTTCTAGGACACCATGTAGATGTATAAGTTTCGAGAGCCGGAGTTCGGAGTCGTCAGAAAAGCGGATACGAATCGAGGGGATGCGCGGATTAAATGGGATCCGGAGACCGTTTATCATGCGGAGTTTCTCTCTCGCCCTCGCAACACTTTATTCGTTATGGTGTACGCTGTAACCTACAGACGTGCACGTAAAATACAACGACATTGAGCTCTGGTGCGTAAATTTCGGTATACGCGTACTGAGTCCAGAGGCACAATTTGATTTTATATTCAATTTTTCAAGAGAAAAATTGACCTGTGAAATTTTAGGGTCCACTCATAAAGGAAAGCACACCCAATGATCTCTGATTGATTTTCGAGGTACGAAGCGAAATAACTTTGTTCTCGAAAGCTCTCCTGCATCGGGAAATCAGAGAGAGAATATTCTATTCGCTGTTTGAACTTGAAGCACCATTATCCTGTCATTATGGTAGTTCTCGTTGGCGTTGGTATGAAACTGCTCGTGTTTCGATCATGGCGCAGAATACGTACGTATACGGGGGTGCAGTTGTATTGATCACACGCTTCGTCGCCTAGACAATACCCGCAGGCACCAGAAAATTCAGTCACCCAAGAACGCTCTGCACATTGTTGCCTGAAACCAGAATATGTAACATTTCTACGGAACGTTATTAACCAACGAGTTTGTCCATCGATACTTTTGAATTCAATGCTGGTTTAGTAATTCAATACGTTTCAAAATACATCAAGAAGGATACCGTCTCCTATTTTTTGAGACCATCAATTGAATTTCTCTGCATAAGGACCTCAGCCAATGCAATGTTGTCTATGTTCTGGCAGAATCGAACTAGTTCAAACGTAATTAGCATATGTTTATGGATAACCTTAACTAAGACAGCAATACTAAAATAGAAGTTTGATGTTAGGTGTCATTGACATTGACTTGATTAAGGACACATACCATTCCAAAAATTGTTAAAACGTAGTCCAATATTGAATGCAGCTGCTGCAGAATGTCCTCACTTGCATTGGCCAGTTATGTAATCATCAGACGTTACATCAGACAAATCGTGTAATAACGGTTGAGGTATAATTTCAGCAGTTAAATGAAATTGCTGTACCGTTGCTAACTTCTCATTTTGTTGTAACATGAACTTACCTAAACCATGAATAATGAAATACCTTAATGACCTCATTATCGCACAAATGGGAATATGCAAAACTCTCACCCAAGAGTGTTTAGAGGTCCGATATATCGACGCTGCGCTTTTGCTGGATCTCGGGGTGCATCGAAACACGATGAAACCGTGAATTCCAATGATTTGTGTTCGCGTATGGCGAAGTTGCACTCGGGAGAATGCAATAAGAGGTACGTGTGAGCATCAGGCTACAATATCGGCAGTGTAGGCTTTCGGATCGTAAACACAATACCAGTATATCGTGGGATCCTCTAAACTCGGCTTGTCTTCGCTCTCTCGCGCCCGAGAGGGCTTTCACCTATAAGGGGCATTAGTGTTTCGGCTTTGGTGATATTACTCACCGCATGTCGCAAAAGCGAATGGCGAGAGAGTCTGCGTGGAGACTCTCCAAATGAAGCAAGAAAAGCACACAGGGACATCCAAACCACCCCTTTGGGGCTTTCGTCTCTCTCCTATTCCATCCCCTGCTCGCTCTTCGTCACTCTCTTCCCTTCTCGGCAACGGTATAAGTACAGATACGCGTTTCCTCACGGTCTCAGATCTCGGTGTATGGAGTGCAGAAATCCGTGCTTATGCCTTGTGTACGTAAGCCTTCCGGAAGACGGATTTCGAGCAATCTAACACACCGGCAAACGGCTCTTCCTTTTGTAACTCTCTTTCTCTCTCTCTCTCTCGGTTTCTTACTCTCTCGAATTTCTCTCAATCTTTTCCCTCATTTTGTCCTTTTCCCTGGATTTATTCTTTACGTCCATTATTTCTTTTGGTCTCTATACATCTTTGTGTTTTACTTCCGTCTCTTACTTTTATCTGTCTCATTCGTTTTTTTTCATCTTTATTTCTCTTTTCATCTATTTCTCTACGTTTTCTCTCGGTTCATGTCTCTCCGCCTCTTGTTCTTGGCTCGCGCTCGACAAATCACCCCATAACTCGATACACACTCCGCCTACACGTGCAATTAATCTTCCATCGATTTTTCGCCTCGTATACGCTTTTTATTCACGCCGATTATACGCCTCGTGAAACGAAACGACAGATTCCCCTGGGCTCGAGGATATATATGTACATGCATGTATGTACTTGCGTCTCTATCGACCTTTATTCCTTCCATCCGTCGCTCCCAATCTCTCCAAAATAAAATCAAACATGAGCTTTTCATCCTCTCGATTTTAAGTACATCCGTTTTTTAAATTAATTGCGATTCTCATTTATTAATTCAATATTCACGAATCTCTCTTAACCATTTCATTAAGCGTACTCGTGAACGTCATAATTTGTCGATTTGAAGCTTCGAGGATGGTTCGCGAAAAGAGAAAACGATGTGGAGAGAAATGAGAGTTCGCATTAATTGCGCGATTTCAAGTTTTAATTGAACGTCGTCATGCGCCTCGTTATTACGTTAATATAATTTTAGTTTTTAAAGCCAAAGTGAACGCTTCATCGTATCTTTTACATTTTGTTCGTTATTATTATATCGACAGACGAGCGTAGATTCATCACAAACGATAAAGATATATCGAGAGCTCATCAAAGCAGCTGTTTGATTTGTATTATAGAGCAAATACTAATAATGATACACCTAATTGAATTATATGCCCATTGAGTATCGATGATTTATCAATTTTCTATCACGAGAACTTTGATCATTTTCACACTTTGATTTATTTTATTGAAACATTTTTTTCTTTTCTGTTTCCTCTCTGTGCCAGACTTTTTTGGATATGATTTCCTCATGAAGTCAGATCGCTTGTCAATTCAGTGATCGAGTTTCTTCTTCCATTTTTCCTCTCTAAAAATCGTGATTAAATTCAACGCATATGTTTGTCTCTCTATGCGTTCTCCCGTTTTCCTGTTTCGTCCCACATATTTGTCTACGATTTGCATCATCGAATCTTTGCCTCTTGCATGCATGCATACATGTATATATATCTATGGTTTTTTGCACAGACATGTCAAGTTTCGAGGATTGGCTTTTATACGTGCTCGTTCGTGGAACGCCTGCGGGATGCTTCGTATTTCGAGTGCCTTTGTGCGCTGCTACATCCCGAGGTAAACGCTCACAAATCACGGAACGAATGGGATTTATATGCTATGTATCTCATTTCTTTCCGCTCCCTTATTTTCTTTTCTCCTCCTTATTTTCCTCTTCTCATTCTTTGCGAACTTCGCATGCACAAATCGCTCGTCGTTCACGCCTTCTCGACACTTCATTTATTGTCTTCGTCGCCACTAAATCTTTTTCAGTAGCGGATTATCCTCTTCTCGAGAATATATTGGGTGAAATTTTGATTTTACTTTATTTCGAATCGAACGTTATATAATTTTTTTTTTCAATCGACTGACCTTAAAACCATTGGTGAATTTTAGATAAGAGTTGTATAAGAGACTTCTGATTTAATTTATTTATTTCTTTCAATCCGCAGGTAACAAATACATTCAGTGAAGCATCGCTTCGTACTTAAGTTATTCCTATCATGAAATGAAATATATGACAGGAGAATTTTTTTCATAGGAAAGAAATATGCATTAAAACGATTAAAAAGAAAAACAGTGCCTTACCGAAGATTTAACCGAAAAAAAGAACTCTGAAAAAAACATAATTTGCACGTAAAGCAATAAACAGAAAGGTTTTGCTATATTTCAGTTACCTTTCTGACCATTTTAAATATATGAAAAGTAAAGCACTAAGGAATATATTAAAAGATAAAGCTGCAACAAATCGTTTTTCACATAAAAATGTAGGATCACCGAATGCTTTGAAAAAATATTAAAGTTTGAAATGAGAAATGTAAAAAATATATAAATAAGTAAATCAAGATCTAGAAATTCTCCAAATTGAAAACATGCAGCTTACAAATATTATTTCTCCACTTCTTTGATAGTAATGACACCGTTTCACTCATATCAATTAGAATTCAATGACAATTTTTTGAGGGCCCCACTTATGAGTCAACAATGTACGGCCCTTTGCGATAGTAATACCTTAACTATAGAAAAAAAACAATTTGTCATTCCACTCACTCTTCAAAAATCTCAAAAATGTTAAGTGTCGGCATCTCGAAATGAATCAAGACATTTTGGCATTCCCATTCACTCTCTAATATACGACTTTCAAGAATAAGCTCCGCTTCCCACAACGCAGGGATTTCTTTACTATGAGAGAAAAATGAAAACACTTCTTCGTAAAATGTTGCTCTTGTGCGTAATGAAAAAAAAATGGAAAAGCCTTCACCTTTACAAGCAACGCGATAATGCATGTAAAAATACGTTTATAAATATATTTATGTGGGTATTATGAACGGCAGGTTTGTGAGAAAAGAGAACAAGGAAAGCTCGCTGCAGTATCTTAACTTACGTATAGGGGTTGTTAAGGGGACGCTCGAGGGTGGACGAGCGGGATATAAAGCGCGAGAATAACATCCCTCTTAGACCGGAAATTCTTGGGTACACGGTTCGCTGCCTCGAAACTGAAAGAACAAAGAGGAAGCTTGAAAAAACGTAAGAAAGCGCGAGATACCTTTTCATCCGCACTGCATTCTGCTGATCAGAGTATATTTTCTGATTAGTGAATAATTAAAGAAGCTTTCTTCCGTAAAAAACACGAAAATCTTCCTCTCTGAATTTTTTTACTTAATCTGAAAGTGAGGGAAAAAAATTTATCTTGAAAATTGAGAGAGAGATCGTTTTGTTTACATTTTTGGACAAACACATAAATTATCGGTATTTGTATCTTTAGAACGACAAAAATAATTTTACACTTGCAAATCGCTTGCATCTCGAACAAGGAGAGAGCGAGAAGGAAGCGTGTCCCGTACGAGCGTGGCAATTTGCATGCTCGCTCGCTCGTTCTCACACGCAATGAAATAAAATTAAAGGAAATGCACGTGAGGAAAATGTAGGAAAGGGAGCAAAGAGTCATGCGAACTGAAAAAAAAGAACGAGAGAGAGAAAAAAAGAGTTTTCTCCACCCCCATTTTAGCATACGTGAGATCATTTGACATTTAAAACGCGCATACTTGTCTCTGGCTATCTTTCTCGTCTCGTTGAACAAACCGTGCCGCTCGGTCCCACCGGTTTCACAAAGTTTGAGAGAATATAGCGCTCCTCGGTGGCCTCTTGCGCAAGCACATTCACCGGCGTGCTTTCGCCAGCAGCCATTACAGGACTTTTGATGTCCGACAAAAACTGGTCGCACCACTGGATCGTAATACCTATAAACTCACACTATCAACGTCACTGCGCTCACATAAATAACTATTTTCGCTTCATTTTAGTTTTAATCAAATCGGAAAATATATTAGCATTACACTCGAATGCTCTGAGCTGCGTTTAATCATTTTATTAATCCAGACATGCAATTTTTCATGAGAGACTCTCTCACAGATGATTGGAAAAAAATCGTTAACCCACCGGAGTTTCTTCGTCGGAGTGAAGATTTTATTTTTCTTAATTTCACAACGAAATCGCTGACCTGCCGGTGGAGTGAAAGTGGCAGTGATGTAAAATGCAGCATCATAAGATCAAGAGGAAATCAGCTCGAGGCTGATACGAGAAATCTCCGTGGAATTACGGAAGAAGTGCGTTTACGCCTGGATTCATCCGCGTTTCTCCTTTTTTGTACCACCGTAATCTCGTACCGTTATATCGC
Organism: Cremastinae sp. B BG-2022a; assembly: GCA_030522605.1. Taxonomy (NCBI): domain Eukaryota; kingdom Metazoa; phylum Arthropoda; class Insecta; order Hymenoptera; family Ichneumonidae; species Cremastinae sp. B BG-2022a. The sequence goes on along the minus strand of JAPYYX010003572.1, from coordinate 3,143 downwards.
GCCGAGGAACGCGGATTAACCGAACGTAAGACGCTTCAGAAGTTTTGTGTTCGGGTTAACGCGAATATCCCGTTATGAATAAAGCTTCGAACCTGGGCCACAACTTGATGAATGATGCAATCCAAACTACTTTGCGATGCTTCAACCCTTTCTTATTAACCCCCTCCGCCAATCTTTTCATTTTTCGCTGTACATTTTTTGCACTTCCTATTTTCTCTCTACTACATTTTCCTCTTACTTTTTTCCGCTTTTCTTGTGTACTTGTTCTTTATTTTTCTTTCTTTTCTGTTCATGCTGACATTTTTTTTCTCCTCGTTGTTTTTGCCGGAAGGTTTCTCCGCGTCAGAAGGCTGCGCGTCGAGGTTAAGTTCGCTCTCTGCCCCGGCAAAACTGTTGTCGGTGCGCGGAACAAGCGAAATGCGGTCTGCTCCTCGTCTCGGCAGCAGCAGCTGCGAATGACGATTGGCCACCTCCCGGACCGGCGAACCCATCGGAATCTTTTTGCGAATATCGCAAAACTTTCAGCCTCCTAACTCTGAAATACACGCCTGCATTCTCCAAATGCGGCTTACACCGACCCCGAAATATTACACTCCCTTAATTTATGTCTATTAAAACATTCCAAGCTCTATCCATATTTCAACTTTGACCTAAAATTTTTTGTTGCATAATTATAACACAAAAATTATGCAAATTATCGATATTTGCAGAAACTCTAAATATATTTTCTATGTACGAATCGTTTACAATCACATAATAACGAACCAGCTGAGCCATTTATATAACCAATTAAAAATCTAAAATTAACAAAATTATTTTAACAATTAATAATAGATTTGGTGAACATTTTAAATATTTCAAAATTTGGTGAAGTTTAATATAAAATAGTTTTTTCTTTGCTAAGAACATTAGATTGGGTGATTTGAAAACACATTCGAACAAAAATTAAAAGTAAATCATTAATTAATTACTTGAAATTAAGACGTCAAAGCTAATAATAAGTTAACAAATTAATTTATAATTGTTTCACCTTACTATTAATACAACCCATATCTGAATTAAGTTATCATTATAAACAATATGTTTATATTTAATTACTACAAAAAAATGTTTTTTTACTTTTTGGAGCGGTACCCCATTTTGCTCGTAAAAAATTTTTTTTCTCGTGGCAGTTGAAAATTTTATTTCTTTTCTTTGATTGTCATTAAAAAAAATTTAGCACATCACAAATACTAAAATAATATAATATAAAAAGACATGAAAACTTTTTATACAATTGAAATTATCGTCTATGTCCGAGAAGTAAATAAAATTGTCTGATAAAATTATTTAAATAACATTTGACGTTTACAATCGTCACTGGTAAAAATATACGCGATCCCAGACTGCAGGCACGTGTGCGTGTGTAAGAAGAGTACAAGAAGCAGATATTGATTTCGCTAGCGGTTTGAGTTTCTATAAACATCGCCCCTGCGTGTACGTCTCACTTCGTTCTCACCGTTTGCTTTGCTCGCCATGACTTTCAGTAATATGTGTCGTTGCACAGCCACGAACACACTCGCACGTCGCTCCTAACACACGTCTGAATTCCATGGTGAATTTGTTCACGGCATATCTCTTCTTCTCCTCTTCGTATTCCCCGAGAATTTTTATCTATCGGTACGTGCATCAATAGCAGCGAAAATACCAAGTTATGTTGTATACATTGCGTGACGCTTTGCTCGATACAATGTCAACCAAAAGTTCGATACTGCTTATGTTATCGTACAAAAAAAATTAACAATTATTTTAAATTACGTCAAAGTGCAATTAGTTAACAAATTTATCATTTTTGCTTAAATAATTAACAGACTTCGTTGAAAAATATCTCTATTGCTGTCGCAGTAATAATAAATTGCATAAAATTCGCATTCTTTTTTAAAATGGTAATAAAAGTAGTTGAAATTTATTTTTACGCACGAGGATAGGATTTTAACGACTTAATATTTTAGACGCACGTAAAAACTTTTAGTCGGCAATGTCCCGGTCTCGCTCTTTTCGAGAAAGACGAAAATAAGGCGAGAGGCTCTTCTCGTGTACGCGACAACACGTCTCAATGAACCACAGCCCGGCGACAAGATTGGCACGATATCGAGAACGGTAATGGAGCATGGCCTTGTCCATCGATCGATCCTATCGGCCCTATACTCCGTGTAACGGTACATCTGTGCACGGACGAGGAAACACATTCTCTCTCAACCCTCAACGACCTGCCATCATAGCCACTTTCTTCCACGTTGCACAATTGCAACAATGTGAGATTCAATTGCCTCCCTGTCTGCTAGAATATTATCCATTTTGAAATAATCGCGCTTTCGACACATTATTTTTTCCTCGCATGTATTCACTTTTATATTATTGACAGGTATTTTTATTTTCATTGAAAACATGTTCAAATTATTCTAAAAATCGCTTTTTTTATCTTCATTTTTCTCTGTCGTCTTCATCTTTTATTTCCGGAATATTTGGAACGATGATAAAATCTTTTTTGACACAATGAAGGATTTTTTTTTCGTCTAACTTTTTTATTTTTGGCTAAAACCTCTTTAAACTGTAACATTTTATTTTTCAATTTTTCATTATTTTTGCTTTCAATTGTGGCCTTGTTTGCTCGAATATTATTTATTTTGAAATAATGCATGTATTCACTTTTATATTATTGACAGGTATTTTTATTTTCATTGACAACATGTTCAAATTATTATAAAAATCGCTTTTTTATCTTCATTTTTCTGTCGTATTTATTTTTTATTTCCGGAATATTTGGAACGATGATAAAATCTTTGACACAATGGATTTTTATTCGTCCAACTCTTTTATTTCGCTAAAACCTTTTTAAACTTTTTCATTATTTTTGTTTTCAATTATGTCCTTGTCTGCTCAACTATTATTTATTTGGAAGTAATTGCGCTTTCGACACATTTTATTTTGTCTTCGCATGTATTCATTTTTCGTTGACAAGTATTTTTATTTTCATTCAAAACATGTTCAAATTATTCTAAAAATATGTGTGTAAAGTTAGCCCAGCCTTTTTTGAAACTCAAAAAAACAAAAGTTGTGCTGAATTGTGCTTACTTTGTGCTACTTTGTGCCGCTCATGAAAA